>OY731398.1:36229565-36341231 GCA_963425845.1 Sphenostylis stenocarpa | reverse complement strand
CAAACATTCTATGCATGTGATAGGTCTAGACTCCTCCATGTTTGGATCTTTTAATAGTTGGGCCTTTAGCAAATTGGTCACTTTGTATTGCAATGCCTCTTGTGCTTTTCTGAGCCTGCCTCTTGTCATAGGTCCACCTAAGTCTTGGATTGGATCTTGGTCTTGATCCTTCTCGTTATGGGCTTGGGCCTTTATGTCCACATCACTAAACCAGTTTGCTTTGAAAATGCAATCAAGGATTTCAAGTGGACCAAAGTCATGAATGATGAATTATTGGCAATCGAGAAGAATAAAACATGGAATCGAGGGCCAATTATCAAAATTACATGGATCGAGAAGACAAAAAGAATGATAAAGGATGTAGTAAGCATGAAAGAGTAGTTAATGTACATGATGACAAAGCCTTTGATTAATCGAAGGTCCGAAAAATTGCTTATTATTAGATCATCTGGAGTTATGCATAGAAACTAAGTAAAGCATAAAGGTTAATTATTAAAAATGATTTTCAATACACTAGAAAGCTTATTCACTGTATGAACGTTATACTAAAAGCAAAATAAAAGTAAAGACTTTGATAACCACTAAGTATGCATTATAATTTTGCATAAAAATGCATGTGCTTTAAGAAAATTTAAAAAACCTTAGCATAACCTACACTATATAGAGTTAACACTTGACCACATCTCTCAAATGGCTCTTTTAACGTGGAATTATAAATAGCATCTTAGTCATGCTATGAAGACTAATGCTTAATCATGAATACTCATACGTGAATAATTTATGTGAAGACATTGTTCTAATTCTCATAGAAAAATAATCTTCATGTCTATGTCTTAAAAGAAGTCATACTTGTACATTCTTCACCTCATATATATCTTTTAAAAGAAAGATAGTTTACACTTGCAATATTTTTCATTGTGTGAAGTTGAACGTCTAGCATACAAAAAAAATTGTCATATCCTCTTAACGAGAGTTAGAAACTTGTAACATTATCAAACATTTGTACAGAGACACTTGGAGAGGCTTCAAGTACTCGTTTGAGCTAGAAGTTGCTTGGTGTAAAATAATATTTATGTACTAAGAATAACCTTTGTACTTTTTTTTTAACTCAAGAGATGTTAAAGGGTAACTAAGAGTGACTTTGTATATTCATTGTAAGTCAAGAGTTACAACTAAAAATATTTGTTTTTGTAATTTGATAACTACAACATAACCTTCTTATAAAAATCAAATGTTTTACCTACTATTTGGTTTACTTGTTTACACATTCCATATTTTATATACTTATTTCTACAAAACATTTTTAACTATTACAAAAATATAAAATGTTTTATTAACTTTAGACGTTTCTTCAAATTGTCTAACTAAAATAGATTACCAAGTGATACTTTAGTCATCTAGTCATATTAACACTCTCATATGAGAGCTGGAGTAAGCAAATTTATCTGGGATCATATAACACTTTAGGTTAGCTAATAGTCCATTGCAAAAAAAAAAAAATTCTATTCATACTCACTATGTTTTGTGAAGTTAACCTTAAATTTCACATAATTGATTATGTGTTTAACCATAATTAACAAACACATAATCAACTATGGTCGAAGCATATATTCAATTATGAACTTTTGTATAATCAATTATGGTCATTCTTAATAAATTTCAAATATATAGTGTATTAGTATGTAAAAAGTATATTTATAACTTTTTATTATTTTATAAATGCATTTAGGTGAACCTCTCAAAAAAAAGTCAATAATGTGATGGTGTTAGGTTGACTTTTGAGGTCTTTCATTAGCCTCCCATGCATATCAATTATACATTTTCCTTTTCATCAAATTCATTGGTCTTTTCATCCAGAAGCATACTTTAATGACCAAAACAAATAAAGGCTTAATGTTGAACCTTGATTATATTATACACATATATATGGTCAAATGTCTAAGGGTTAGAAAAATGCATCTTACCATATCACTTGAACTAATATCTAATATCTATTATAGTCTTTTCAAAGTGCATGAGAATAAAAAAGACTTGTTAAAATTATATTATGTCATGGGTAGAAATGGCAAAATAGGCTACGTTTGGTAGGTCGGTCCACCAATCCATCTTAAATTATAAGGATGAGTTTGAAATTTTAGTCCGTCAACCCATTTTGTCTCATTTCACCTAGTTCGTCAATCCAGTAAGACAAAAGCGAGGAGCGAAGCTGACCTACTTTTAAAAAGATATTTATATATTAAAATAAAAATAAAAAGAATTATAATTTAAAATATTATATCTTTTGGTGTTATGTTGATCAAATATGTAAATATATTATAATGTTATAATTTAAATCATAAATATTAACAAAGTAATATTAAACTATTAATTATAATTAAACATTTTAACACAAAAATATAGTAATTTTCTCAATTTATTCAATAGAAGATATAAACTAATGAGTAAAAACTTAAAAAATATTCATATAATTAAGGATGTGTTTTTGAAACATATGAAAAAAGTAAGGTTACAAATAAGTTCTCAGTCAAATTGGTCTGAACAATTCTTACCTTCAAGCCTCCTGCGTTTAGTTCAAAATGATGTGTGTCGATTAAAGAAGTTCATCTATGAGAACACTCTAATACATAAGTCAATATCGAGTACAAGGATAATAGTAAAATAATGTATGAGTAGAAAATAAGAATATGAATGTGTGTATGTCAATAATAGAGTTATCTTAATTATAGGACTCTTTTCTTGTTATTTGATTTAACAAATAATATTATTTTCAATACCCAATTATGTTGATTATTTGGTGTTTCAAAATTTTCTTATTTACTGATTGAATTTATTCTTATTGATACTAAATATGTGCTAATTTAATATGATTAATTCTAAGAATCCTTTTTATTTTATACCACATATACAATTCATAAATTGGATAGATACAACTTTGTTCTAAGTCAATTCTCTTTTTTCTTACTCTTACAATTAATATTTCTAACTTTTACCCTAAACCTTAAAAAAAAATGTAAGTTTCAAGCTACTTATAAAATTGAAAGGAATCACCTTGATACATATTTAGATTAGCCAACATTTGATTTTGATTTTAGAAAATATATGAATATTGTACAAAGGTGTAACAACAATAGTCAATGTTTAGCAAATCATTCATTAATAATTAAGGACTTGTTAAGTATTCATATCACTATAGTTATATTTGACTCTCTATTCAACATTGATTATAAGATTTTTAATAAACATATAGGTTGTCTTTTGATTGAACATGTCAAACAAATAATTTTTACTTTGAATGGGAAGCATGGTGTTTGTGATGGTAATTTAATTAATTTAAATCTAATTTTTTTTACTTTAATAACTATTTTTTAATATTCTAACTTTTTTCTTCGGTTTCATGCAATGTTATTGAGAGAAAGAGGAAAGTGACAAAGATGGAAAAATTGAGTCAACTTCTTTTATGAGTGCATCTAATAATCTTGAAAAGAAATATACTCAAGGGAAAAATTTAACTAATAAAAAAAGAAAACATTTACTTTTAATTTTATTTTTTTTAATTAATTTTCTATCATTATAAGAAAATACTAATAATTGTCACTGGTATGAGTATAACAACATGTTAGAGTTGTTTGTTATTGAATCTTTTAACTTTGTTAATACTTAAACTAAGTATTTATTTGATTGACATGAATTTTAATTTCTTAGTGTAATGCATATTGACTTGAGATTGGTTATTTATTTTATTTTTTTTAGGCATATTAGTTTCTTTTATCTCTTTATTAGAGATGACAAAACAGGTTAGGTTCAGTGAATCAGCCTATCTGCCCTCTTTAAATTAATGGGTCAAGTTTGTAGTTTTACCTTATCCGTTCGTTATAGTCTATCATACTATCTTGACGGGTCAAGGATAGGATGAAGTGAGTTAACTTTCTTCTAAAAAATTATTTACATATTAAATTAAAATAAAAAAATTAATAATTTAAAATATTATATTTTTTGTGCTATGTTGTTAAAATATAAAATATACTATAATATTATAATTAAAATTATAAATTCTAATCAATTAAACTTAAATTATTTATTATAATTAAGTATTTTAACTCACAAATATATGATTATCTCAATCTATCCAATAAAAAATATTAATTAATGAGTATATATCTAAAAAGTATTCATATAATTAAAAATATATGACAAAATTATATGTGACAATGGTGAAACAACCCATTTCTTATCTATTTTCCATGAACCAATGATGAGATGTGACAAAATGAGAAGAGTTGACATATTTTATCAAGATTATCTAATTACCAATTATGTATGAATAGTTGAATTTTTATTTTTTTATCTATCATCAATTTTCTATATATTAAAAACTTGTCTTGTAATTTCTAATAAATTAATTATAAAAAATAAAAATAAGATTACCGAATATTACATTGGTTAAATTTAGGTTGAGTTTATAACTTTTTGAATTTAAATATTATAGGAAAAAAATCTAATTTAAATATTCTAATAACTCGTAATGCTTGGCTTCGAGAGTGTCCAAGTATAAAAAGAAGTCACGGATGTATAGATTGAGAAATAAATAATTATTTTTACAACTCGTATGTATTTTTCTATTAGACCCAAATTCTCAGTTGTAAAAACAAGGACAAGACTTTTGACAGATGAGTATTCAAACAAAAGACGTCTGGAGTGATAAATTCTGGACGATCAATATTCTACACACTTGCTTATCAGACATTAGCTAATTTTATAAATCAGAAATATTTAGACAAAGAAGATTAAGATGGGGTATTGGACACCCTTTAAGATCATCCACTTGTTCCGTTTTGAAAAGTCCATTTCCTTCACCTGTCCAAAAAGTCAAAGGCAATTCACATGATAGTATCTTTTCTTTGTTGTCTTATCTTTGCATAAGCATACATTGTATGCTCTCTTCTTTTTTTACTTTATGAACAAGAACCATGTGCAACTTATTAAATGCATCATATGCAAAATAGTTGTCACCGATACAGTTTGACGGTTCATTAGCTTCCCAAAAGAAAAAAGAGAAAATTTGAACACATCATCCACATCTCTTAACTGAAAACACATGCATCCCAGTTTTTGTTTTTTACATTTAATATCTGCCACCGCCACTCAGATATGTTGTAGACTGGTAGTAGGAACAGTATACAAACATACTTTTGCTGTGCTATTTAGCTCGTGCATGGAGAGAATGGGATGTGAAGGGGACAGAATCTTAACATCAAAACCGTGTTACAATGGCATCATTGGTGGAACATTTTCCTGGTCAAGCTCGGTCAACATAGCCCTTTTGGCTGGCTTAGAGAAGCTTACACAACGATTTTATTGCAAGGGATTCTTGGAAACAAAGAAAATTGTTACTTTCTTCTTTTTCTTTCATTTTTTTTTCATCTTACATCATAAAAGAGCAGTAATTTGTGTGATCAAGGCCTGCCACATGTGGACTTTGACCTGAAAACACATACACCATGTGGATCTCTTTAATCAACTATTTACACGCATCATGATGACAGCTTATATCCACTTAGATGGATGTGCAGAAGCTCGCCTTTTGCGCAGCTCATATTTGTTGTAGTACTGTAGTTTGTCTGGCCGAGTGATACAATTCCAGTGTTATGTTTATACACTAAACACAAGTACTATAAGCATTAAAAATGACCATTTAACAGTTCCAAGACAACCTGCAGAAGCTGCAAAAACAGGATATTAGTGTGCAAGAAACAGTATTTCAATATGGATTGATAGCCATATATGTTGTATTCCAGCAGCATATTTGAAAAAGCTACTTCAGAAACACTTTTAGTAAAGGAGAACACGAAGAATGAATAAAAATAGTTTATCCAAACAATTCCTAAGAACTAAAGAGTTATCCTTCTTGCTGGTTAACCTAGAATTAGATGCAAAAGCTTGCAGAATTCGGATACGAGAAATATCCAACAAAGAGTTGCACACATGTATGACTCAACTAAAATATGATACTTAAGTTCCAAGTTTCAAGCAATCAAGAAAGATGTGCTCCAATACAAGAACAAATTCGAAAACTATTTATTACTGAACATACTTACATGATGATATCCCAGGAATATGAGTGTGATAATGTTGTGGGGCAAGTTCATTCTTAGGAGTGTGCTCCGCATGAGCTAAAGCTACATTCTGCAAAGGACTCAAGGCAGGTACTGAATGAGAGACATGAGTTGGGGGTTCAATATGCATTTTTGGTGATGCAGCAGGAACAGGATGATGTGGATTTATTATAATAGGGGCAACTGCAGGTGTTGGAGGATGAGCGTGCTTCCCAGACTTATGGGTAGACCTTTTTCTAATACCAAACCGGCAATTAGGAGGCTGAGATTGAGAATTTTTCCCTGGTGAAGGTGCACTTTCTGCGGCAGTAGGAGAACCAACCTTGGGTGGAGTCACACCCTTGCTGGGTGTGGGTGTAGGTGCAGGTGTATGTGTATGTGTATGTGCATGTCTAGGTGTAGGTGTTGGTGCAGGTACAGGTATAGAGGGCACGGGAGAAATTGCAGGAGATAGATGAGTCTCATGGTGATGATGATGATGCTGGTGTTGATGATGCCGGTGATGGTGTGGAGAATGTTGCAGAGGAGCAGGAGCAGGTGACCATGCAGAACCACCACCATCATTGCCATGAAGAGAGTGTTGCAAGATGGATGAAAGTCGGACCTGCTTAACCCTACCAAATTCAGTGTGATTCAAGCCTAGATTATGTGGTCCCATGATGGTTTGGGCCAATTGCTTTAGCCTCTCTTTCCATGGAGTAATACCAACTGCAAGTAGAACTGTTGACTGGACAAGAGTAGGAGCATCAACTGTTGAACCTTCAGAATTCGATAAGCTGATATACAAGTTCTGCAATCAACCCAAAAACCCAATAAAAATCACCATGGAGCATCCTATGACGAGTATTTCATCATTCAAACTGAGTATAATTAATTGTATTTACGTATAAAGAATTCCCCATCTAGGACAGTTTTCTGCAACACCAATAAACACAATACTCATGCTAGCAAACAAGCTTGCTCATTTTTTTCAATATGTAATGTTCTTTCTTACATAGTCCAATGTCAGACATGATTTGCTTAAGACAGAAAAATCCTAGAACAGAACTCTTACAGGAGAACAATGTGGTGACCATTGACACAACATATAATAAGATCTGAAAGTTGACCTCAAACAAAAGCTAGACAAAATGATACCATAAACAGTAAAAATAGAAAGACAAACCTCAAACGATGTCAGATATAACCCAGACTTTAGTTGACTAGTCAGCTCCTTAAAATTGGATTGTATTTGATAAATGGGGAAATTCAATTTAAAGCTGAATTTTGCTTGCCCTTTCTGCAGAGGAAATGCATTCTGCTGTGGAATTATAGTAATTCCTCCCTTCAATTTCAGCACTTCAAAAGAGTAGGGATCTCCGAACAAGGATGAAGAAGTAAGCTGGAGAATTGATTGGTGTATAACCAGGGATGTAAATGATGCTCTTATCAAACTGATGACTGCTGAGGACATTTCTGTGTCTTTATCGTCAGAATCAACTGCAAAAACCACTCTTGTCTTGTTCGGCCCAGGTAAGGTTTCTAGAAACAACACAGCTACCTGGATTTTTTTAACAAAAAGAGAAAGGTATGAGTGTGTAAACATTAATAAAGGATATGGAAGGGAAATAGTAAGAGAGGTACTTTGCTAGAGGGAGCATCTATCTCATCAAAAATTTGATCAGCAAGCTGAAATTTGTTATTTTCTAGCAAAGAAACAGATTTATTGACAATGAAGCTTGCAACAATATCATGATCTGCAAATATAAACAATAGCATTAAGCAAATAGAGCTTAAAGCATTAAAAGAGTTTGACTTTCAAGGTATTGTTGTCATAGTATAACTCTAAGTATGTCAATGCATGAGTAAGTAATAGAACTTCACTAGCAATGTCTCAAAACTTATCCATAAATTGTAACATACAGATGCATGAGGAAAATATAATAAAGCACGCTAAACTGGTAAAGTGGGTGGAGATGCTTATTATAACTTTTTCAAGAGAAAGAGAAATTGAATAATGAGATTTGAAGAATCATGTTATACAGAGGTACTACACAAAGTGTTATATGTTATATAGCCTATTCATTCAATCTTCCATCAGTAAGAAAATATCTGTGGCAATGAACACTTAGAATCTCTTATGGTGAAGAATATGCTGAGCACATTGGCTGCATTATGAGGTAGAATTTTGAAATGACATCTAGTGGCTGGGCACATGGTGTCACAATGTCATGGTAATACTATTATGGCCTTGTAACTAAATTACCCAAATCAAGCAAGTTTCAAAATCTCAACTTTTCAAGATTACAAACAAAACTAAGAAAAAAAAACTATCAAATAAAGTCTATTGACATATTCCCATCTCCAATCACAGCAAAGCCAATGCTTGGACAGACCAAGTCATCCAATTGACATCAACAGAAGTCATCATAAAATAGCGTCACGCAGCCTAAAACAGCAAAATTGTTTAATGCATATCCATCACTAAGAAAGAAAACCCCTTTCGATAGGATATCATTTACAACCATAACTCGTTTATAAACATCTCAAAAGAATAAATATACCTAGTTTGTAATTTGTGAAAAAATACATTCAAAATAAACAATCACCAAATATAGCAAATAAAGAAAAATAAATAGAGCTCACACAACTCCAAATCTCCAAAACCATTTTAAAAAAGGAACTAAACAAGCTCATAAAAATCCTAAAACCTTACTTAAAATAGCTATAATTAAAGTAACTTCCCAAAACGAAGAAAACTCGATCCGACAAACAAGCTCTCTTTCCAACAATTTCCAAATCCCTTCAATTGGCCAATTAACAAACCCGTCGTAATTAAGAGACGAAATAACCAATTAAAACACCCCCATTTAAATAACTAACCAAAATAACTGAATTTATTTCCTGCGGAGACATTTATCATGCATAAAAACCTCTAATTATTTTTTTCCTTTTTTGTTCTTGCATACTAGACCATCCTGCTGAAACCTATATGTTATAAGACCATAAAACTAGTTAAACTGTATCAACCCCGTGTCAGTTTTTCCACACCTTCACTGATAAAATCTAACCCAAAGCTCAAAATTAAATTATTTTCACCCGCATTTCTCCAACATGCTCCCAAATCGGGTAAACCTAAAACCTCATTTCCTCCGAAGCAAAAACAGAAACAGATCTAACCCCACGAAACAATGCCGCCAGCCACAAGACCCCACCTTTGAATCTGGAACCTCCATGCAGGTTCCTCCGATCCGCGAGGCTCAGAAAAGGGGGCAACCAAAACGCCGCGGAGAGGAACAGAGCGACCGACATGACCAATACGAGGATGCATCTGGTGCCAACAAGCTTCCGAATCCGAGAACAGCGGCACCGACACTCCGCATTCTGCGGCGAATCCTCAGATGGAGGCAGAGGCTGCTGTTCTTCTTCGCTCTTTCCCATTGCAGAAGAAGAGGAAGGGGGTCACAACCCATTCGCATTGGGTACACCCATTGGGAAGCAAAGCTCGAAAATGGGATCTTTTTTCAAGAGGGAGGGGGTGGGGAAGATTAGAAGCTTGTTAGGGTTTGAGGGAGATGGCTGTGACCGGTAGAAGAAGATGAAGAAGAAAAGGGAGAAGATGAAGAAGGGACAGTGATTAGTGAAGTAATAACTTGTGCAGCAAATTCGACAGCTAGTGTCATTTTCTGTTTTGGAGAGAGATGGCGTTGATGTTTTGTTTTTTATATTTTGAAAAATTGGAGTGGAAGCAAAGAGGAAAAGAAAATGCCTTGGATTTTTATTTGTTAAAAATCTCGCACTAAGGTATACGGGAGGGAGAAATTAGTAAGAGGGTGCAAGTGTGACGAGGAAGAAAGCATTTGGTGGAGCAGTGAGGTAAGGTTTGACTCTTCGAAGTTAATATGCGCCACGTTTTCTTCTCCCTCATATTTTGCTCGTGAAAGCAGATAAGGATTTTAGAACACAAAATTGATTTAATTACTTTTTAGTCTATAAAATCCATAATAATTCTTAAATATTTTAATTTTTAAATGAAGTCAAATATTATTTTTAATTCTTTAAATTTATTATATAAAGTCTAAAATCATAATTTTTTTTAATTTTAAATAATTAAAATATTTTTTTATAAATTTATAAGACTAAAAAAACTACAAATATAATTAAACCTTTTAAAAAAATAAACTAAATTACACTTATTAAAAAATTAAATTAAATACTTTATAGAGCATGAGTAGTCTTGTGTGAATTTGATTTTAATATGCTAAAATCATTCTTTTGTTCATTAACTGGTCAAAATAATATATTTCTTTTATAACCATTAAGACTTCTTTGGTGTAAGAACAAACTTATAACATCATTTAAGTATTTTTAATGTGATAACATGAATGGTTTGATATGAAACATTTATATTAGTAAAAGTGGAGAGATTTATCGTGATTTATCAAAAAAGTCTCATATAATATAACATTCAATATAAACAAAAATTATAAATTATTTTCCTCTATTCATTAGGATATTTTTTTTAATAAAAGCAAAAGTGACAAGATATTAGGTATCAAAATTGAAATAAGATTGTCTAAAGGTTATAAATGAAGAGGTGTATATTATTTATGGGTATGACTTTAGATTTGATATTTATGCATGTATTTTTAACAAATTTAAGAAGAGATCTTAAATAATCTCTAAAGCTGTTATAATTCTCAAAATATTATTAAAGTATTTGTTTTTTATATATTTTTTATAAGTCTCTTAAAAGAATCTTTTAGGAGTATATAATATTTTATTTCTTAAAAAATATATAATAAATATATATTATTTATATTTTATGTATAATCATATTATTTAATTTTTTATTATTAATATTAAATGACTAAGATTAGAGGGTAAATTCAAATTATCCAATAAATCAAATTTTAAACCTTATAATATTAATTTTTAATCTAGTGATATTAAGGGGATTAAAATAAACTTAGTCTGGTCAACCTACAAAATCTAACAAATATGTCAAAAAAATTTGTAATTTAAATTAAACTAAACATATTTTTTTCTTGTCCTGTTTAGATGATGACTTATGTGACTTAAGATAGACTAGTCAATAGACCTATGTACTAGCCTTGATTTACAGAATAATAATTATATTTTTAAATAAAAATAAAAATAATATTATTTTATTAAAAATATATATATATTATAAATTATTTTGATAATGAATTTACTTATTACGAGAATAAGTTTATAACAATCACTTATCTCAATATTTAATAATTAAGATTAATTATTAATTTAGATCAATAATTTATTAAAGTAAGAATGATGATAACAAAAAATAAGTTTTTAACTCTTATATGAATTTATTCTCTTATAATTTATATATTAAATTATTATATCTTAATAATAATTAATTTTATTAATATAATTTAAATTTTAAAAATACTTTCAATTTTATTTTTAATTAATTTTTTTGGTATATATATATATATCAATATTTTTTTATTTTCAATTAAGGCAAATTTGCCTCATTAGCCTATTGGTCTAACAAATGGTTAAACTATGTTAAAAATTATGATTCCATTTTAAAATACATTTTTTAAAATTATAAGATCAATTATAGTTTCAATTAGGACAAGTTATCCATTTTTTTACTTAACCTATAGGGTAAAGTCCGACGGTCTTTTGACAACTCTAAGTGACACCTTATCATAATAAAAAATTTGGAAACCCTAACTAAAAGCATATATACAACACAAAAGTAAAATTAAAACGATAGAGCAAGATCACTTGAAACAACTAACAAATGCAGTAAAAGAACAAAGACTAGGTATAACTATATGTTTCTCTTGTACTCTTAATACTATTTTGAAAAGTAGATCGACCAATTTAACCAAGAAATGATCTAGAAATCGGTCATTTGTTTCCAAATAACTGAATTTTAATTAAATTTGGATAAAATAAAAAAAATCAGTTAAACTAAAAAAATTATTTGAGTTTTTTTTTTGTCAAATCAATTTTGGTAAAAAAAAATTAAAGATCACATTTTTTTAATATAATTATCTTATTTTAACAATTACTCATTTTACACTCTCTAATATATTCTATATTTGTAATCTTAATTATCATACGGTGATCATAATAATAATCTTTATTAATTTTTTCTTTTATGAAAAAATATTATTACTAATGAACTTATTGTACACTTATTATATTATAAAAATATTATTTTATTAAATCCAATTGTATCCAGTTAAATCTTTAAATCTTAAACTCATATCTTCACCGATTTAATGATTAGTTTAATTTTAAAAACATTGATTCCTAGGTAATGACCTTGAAAACACTCAAAGAAAGCTCTAAAAATAGTTTTCTAACTCAAAAACATTTCTCACTCAATATTGGAAATGATATGTGAAAGCAACATTTAAATTAAAATGCTTGGAAAAGATAGAGTTATATAGAATCCAATCTATCAATTTTAATAGATTAAAACTATGTTTTAATCTATTAAGTTTACTTAATTGTAAAATTAATCAATTAAAATTGTATTTTAACAAATTAAAATAGAAGAACTCAAAATTTCTTCTTAAGGTTCCAAAACATTTTAATTGATTAAAAGTTCAATTTAATATATTAAAAGCAAAACCTTTTGAACTATCCATAATTTTAAGTTATTTTAATCGATTAAAATAATTATTTAATCAATAAAATATAATATAAGAATTTAAGATTTTTTAATCAATTAAAAATTTCCTAATCTAAATATAAGTTCTAAAACTTTTTCAATAAGCTTTCTAATAGTAATTAAAGATAAACAACTTAAAAGAATCTTATATGTAATGTTAATCAACATGAACCACATCTTAAGTATATATAATTCTTCAATCTTCAAGGAAAAGTTGGATTTGTCAAATATAGCATTACTGTAGCCAATAATTTTATCCATCTTTAGTAGTTCCAACAACCTTCTCCTATTTGATGAAAACAATTTATTTGTCTAGTTGAGCAAAAAGTCAGCATTAATATATGCATAAACCTCTTCCAAAACAAAAGGTATACATGCACTGCATATCATAATGTATACATACATATATTCTCCTAATTGACTTCATCAAATTGGAAAATAAGCAAGATTAAGGCATATTGTTCAAACGTATAACATACACAAGAAAGAAAGATAGATAAAGAATATTTTGCAAATTACATATCTAAAGGAACAAAACAACAAGAAAAACACAATCAAACGTATTAAGATGTACGTAGATGATTTGTAATCCTCCCAATGTCCTCGTGTAAAGTACATATTCACAAGTTGACCATGAATTTCCTTTAATTGGTTGCCCATATGTTAAAAATGTGCAATACAAATCTCATGGTGCGTCCTTTGTCCAACACCCATGGAGTCCATCCTAGCTAGTATCATCGGTTAAAATGGAGAAAAAGGGGTGTCACTATTTACAAGAGGCACATATGTGACAATATCAATGACTTGTTTGCTTTAGTGTTGCTCAAACCAACTTCAATAATGTCTTAAGGAGCAGCAAAATCATCTTCTTCATACTTGGAAAGTCAACAATCATCAATCTTAACAGATCTTATTATGAGAAGAGTGACTTTGGGAACAAATCAAGTTATAATTTATCTAATTTGTTGTTTATTTATATAGGACTTTGACATTTCAATACTTTTTTGTTATATAAATGGACTTAAAAAATCCAAAAAACATAAGTTCGCTTTTAGTTATAAGATTTAGAAGCATTTTCTCTGTAGTCCTTAACTTATATTTTTCAAGTTCTCTACATTCTAAATTCTAATGTACTACATTCAAGTTTTGCAACTCCAATAATTGTTAATAAGAACTTTAAATTGCTTTTTAATGGCTTTTTAGACTTTTAGGTTAATTTTCCAATATGAATTTTATTTCATTGAGTGATATTGATTATTTTATGATTCTAACCATTTATAATTCATTATAATCAATATAATTAAGATTATTTGGTTAAATTTGATCAATAACATCATAAAACAATTCTAGATTATCTGGTTATTTTGTTTCGAATATAATAAAATAGAAGTTTTCGAACTTACAGATAACACTTACTTTATGAGGTGTATTTAAGTATAAACAAAAGCTTAAAACATGAGAGAAAGAATGGTACACATTATTGTAAGAATTTTAACATAATTTATCCATAATTTAATTAGAGTGTGATTCTTGCTTATTTTTATATTTTAAAATATATTTTGTGTTATCTTGATTCTTTAACACTTTAAATGTAAGATTCATTTTATTTTTTCCTCACTATTTTATTTTAAGGATCCATTAAAGAGTTTACTTTACTCTCTCTTTTTTTACATTATTTTGTTTTTACTTTGTTTCATTATTTCTTAATTTAGTTTTTCACTTTGCTTAGAAATGCACAAGCTTAAGTGTGGATAATTTGATGACCCGTATTTTCTATACACATTTATATCATTATTTTACATTAAAAAACCTTTTTATTTATGTTTTTTAATTATTTCTTATAGTTAGAATAAATTGGCCTTAATATACATAATATTCTTTGTGAGAATTTTAACATCTTCATCCATAATTTAGTTAGACTATATCTTTTGGTTACTATTTTACTATTAGTATTTGTTAAAGAGTTTACTTTACTCTTCTTCTTTTTTACATTATTTTGTTTTTACTATGTTTCATTATTTCTTAGTTTAGTTTTTCATTTTGCTTAGAAGTGCACAAGCTTAAGTGTGGAGAATTTGATGACCATATTTATAGTTTTATTTTACATTGAAAACCCTTTTCATTTGTTTTTTTTTTAATATTCTTCTTAATTAGAATAAATTGGGTAATTATTTTTATTTTATATTTTTGGCTAATATAACATTTGGTTACTATTTTGACTATAATTTTTTTTACATATTATTTTTTTTTACTAATTCTGGTTGCATTGAATTTTAAATATTTAGAACTTTTAAACAAATATATGTTTTGCATGATTTGGAGTGATTTTCTATTTCTTGTGATGGTTGGAAGTTGAGGTAATTTTTTTATATCTTTGTATGGGAGTTCTATATGAGTTTGAATTAGGCGTATAGACCTAATTAAACCTCATATTTAGGTCCACTCGTGCAACTCTAAATAGAGTTTTATATATAGATCATTAAACTCTAATTAGGATGGACTATATTCATTTTTTTAGTGACTTTAATTTGAGTGTTAATTTTTCATTTTAGCTTACATTTACAATTTTTCATTTTAGCTTATAGTTTCAACTTTCCTTCCTTTTTTTTCTCTTAATTTTTAGAATTTTATTTCATTTCATCTTTTCTTTGATTTCTTTAAACTTCATTAGTGAATAACTAAATCTTGAGGTTCAATCCATGGAATTAATATTGTACAATCCAAATTGAATTTTACAATAATTATTTTATGATTTAATTTTGTTCTTTTTCTCTCCAAATTCTGATTTGCGTTTTTATTTTTATAAATTGAATTTGAAGTTAATTGAATCTTGATTTAATTATTAAATATGAATTAGAATAAATGATATTTTGATTTGATTCGTAATTTTGGTTTAATCATTTTTTAAATTAATTGATTAATTGAACTAGTTAAATGTTAAACATTTTGGATCCATATTTTTAGAGATATGTGATATGAGAAAGGTGGGAATTTAAAATATGTGGAATGATATTTTTTTTATGAATTTAATTTCCTTGTGCTATTATATTTTTTAGGTTTAATTATTGTTTTTCAAGTTTAATTCTTGCATTTCAATTTCAATTATTGAGTTTTATTTTTTTTTCATTTTAAATAAAAATCCCAACTTAATTTGTAATGAAGTAAATTAAAGATTGAATATAATTGATATGTGTCATTATGAATAAACCTATGTTGTGTTGTATTACAAATTTTATAGAAAACCTAGATGCTATGATTTCAAAATGACATTGAATATCATTTTATCATTATTATTATCACCATAAATCACATATCTACGAATATTTTAAGAATATGCTTTTATCTCCAATTATATGTTTTGAGCAACCATTATTTTGTTATCCGAGCAACTCCTTGACTTTTAGGTAAACATACAAAATGAAGTTAAAAAAATGATTTTGGTACCCAAGCCACTTTGAGTCCAAAATTATTAGAAACATTATATGACATTTTAGGCTTTTAAGCAAATTTGGTCACTTGGAATGCCATATTTTTTGATATTGCAAGACTTAGCCCAATGACCTTATTTCATATATAATAAAAATTAATTATAAATGGAGTGTTAAACAAATTGTGTAGTTGAAAAATCTCTAAAAAAATTATGTTTTCTTCCATGTTAAATCCAAGAACAATTCTACTTGTAAAACTTTTATGAGAACTCAAAACAACATCAAGATTGTCTATGTCTTAAGTGAATTTTTTAAGTGTTTAAATAAACTAATGACCTTTAAATTATAACGTCTTGCAATTTTCACAATCACATAATTACAAAAATAATTGTTATAAATTATTTCTAATACTTCAAAATCAGTTTTTGAATTGTTAATTTATTTTTGTAATTGCTTAACCTTATCCTTAAGCCAATTGTTCATGTCCTTATTTTCAAATACCACATCTTCTTGTATTTGTCTAATAAATTATTAAAGAGGTATAATAAATAATCATAATTATTATAAATTTCAAAGTTATTACTAACCTTACTCACACATTAAATGTTGGTCATGAAACAAAAATTGACATACTCTTTATAACTGGATGACTCGAGTCCAGGATGTCATGTGATCTTCATCAAGACAATTGTTCATACCTCTGCATTTGTTGTTTGAATACTCCAACTTCTTAACTTTGTCTAATAAATCATTGAAGATGTCTAATGATAACATGAATTTCAAAGTTATCATTAACCTTACATGTAAACTTAATGTCAAGCATGAG
This sequence comes from Sphenostylis stenocarpa, assembly GCA_963425845.1. NCBI lineage: Eukaryota > Viridiplantae > Streptophyta > Magnoliopsida > Fabales > Fabaceae > Sphenostylis > Sphenostylis stenocarpa. Next base: position 36,324,209 of record OY731398.1, on the reverse strand, counting down.
ACACAAATTGACTTGCTCCTCAATATTAGACTACTTAATTGAGGATGTCATCTAATCACCATCATTATCCCAAATTGCATTAGTTTGTTTGGTCTTCTTAAGTTTTTTTTTCTCCTTGTTTTTTTTTTATATTATTATTCTTTGAATACTCATATTTGACTTGACCTTGTTTGCCACATCCAAACACATGTAAATTTAGAAGAAATAACATTATGTTTCTTGGTATACCTCCTAATTCTTGTTCCTCAATTGACGACACAACTTAACTTTATCCTTAACCCAATTGCTCACACCCTTGAGTTTATTGATTAAATGCTTCAACTTTTTGACTTCGTCTAATAAATCATTAAAACTCTCTCACCTTTCAACTTTTAAACATACGATTTTGAATCAATTTTTCACAAATATTTTTCGTTACTTTGAGAGAATATTAGTTGCGTTGAAGGAAAGTTTTTGAAAGATTTATTGTTTAAATTTCAATATCAATTACTTTTGTGTAGTAGGGACTTTGTGTTCTTCACTTAGTTATTTTGTTTTTCTATCGTATTAGTTGGTTTCTCAAGTGATAATGTTTCGTTTCTTTCTTATCAATCATGGTTTATATTGTAATTTTCGAATACGATTTATAAATCTTGCATAATGGTAGGATGTCATTGGTGATGGAGAGTTTTTTTTTTTTTTTTGGATTCAAGAGAACTCTTCTTAAATATATTAGTTGATATACTATGGTAAAAACTATGTTGTTTGAGTGAAAATATTAGTTGGTGTAACTAAGAACTAGGTGTAACTCTTAATTAAGAGAAAACTTGTATAAATCTTGTGTATCTTTAACGTAAAAACATGAATTCCATTGAGAAATTGGGAGAAAACAAAAAAGAAGAAAAACTGGTGTATTTCATATATTGATTGAATACAAAAGATAGAAAAAAGACAGTTATGCAATTAGTCAAACCTGCATAAACCAATGCTTAACAAATAAAAAAGGCACACGTGTAACTAATAGCCTCCCCTCAAGCTGGAGAGTGAATATTAAGAACACCCATCTTGGAAATATTGTTCAGAAAAGGTGAAGGATCGAGGGCTTTGGTGAAAACATCTGCAAGTTGATTTGCAGAGGAAATGGGAAGAAGATGGAAGAGGTTGGCCTGCACACGATCTCTGACCACATGACAATCAATGTCAATGTGTTTGATGTGTTCATGAAAGGTAGAATGAGTAGCAATGTGACGAGCAACCTGGTTATTACAATAGATGACAACTTGATTGGGTTTGGAGATGTTGAAATCATGAAGCAAGTAATTGAGTCATTGAAGCTCACAGTTGGTGATAGCAAGAGCCATGTATTATGCTTTTGTTAAAGAACGAGAAACAGTGTGTTGTTTTTTTGATCGCCAAGAAATCAGAGAATTGCCCAAAAAGATGCAAAATTCAGTGGTAGAGCGACAAGTTGTCAAACATGAAGTCCAATCCGAATCGCTAAATCCTTTCAATTGAATGTTGGAATTGGAAGAGAAAAACAAACCTTGACCAGGATTAGCTTTCAAATAACGAAGTATACGATTGGCAACAGCTTGATGGAAGATAGTGGGCTTCTGATTAAACTGACTTAGAAAATTAACAACGAAACTTATATCCGGTCGCGTATTTGTAAGATACAGAAGTCGTCCAATAAGGCGGCAATAAGCATCTGCATCACAATGATCAACATTATCATCGAAAAACAATTTGTTGTCCTAGGTAATGGGAGTAGAACATGGTCAAGCAGCTAGATGACCACTCCAAGCAAGGATATCAAGAGTGTATTTGCGTTGACAAATGTGAATGCCTTGTACAATACGAGCAACTTCTAAGCCAAGAAAATATTTTAGTTGTCCCAAATCTTTAATCTGAAACTGTTGATTAAGAAACTGCTTGACGGTGTTGATTTCATCAATTGAATCGCCTCCAAGAATTATATCATCTACATAGATGAGTAAAACAATGAAGGAAGAAACATTTTTCTTTGTAAAAAGAGAATGATCAGATTGAGATTGTATAAAGCCAATTGAAAGAAGAGAAGTAGATAATTTTGCAAACCACTGCCAACTAGCCTGTTTTAATCCATAGAGGGATTTGGTTAAGCGACAGACTTAATTTGCTTGAAGAGGTATCACGCCAGGTGGGGATCCATATACACTTCCTCATTAAGATCTCCATGAAGGAAGACATTATTAACATCTAGTTGAACAAGATGTCAATTCTTAACAGCTGCAATAACAAACATGAGTCTAATAGTGATAATTTTAACAACATGAGAAAAAGTGTCTAGGAAATCTACTCCTTCTAATTGAGTGAAACCCTTAGCCACTAGTCTAACCTTATGTCTTTCTATAGAGCCATTAACTTTATATTTGGTTTTATAAACCCATTTACAACCTATAGTTTTCTTTCCAGGGGGAAGACTAGTGAAATACCAAGTCTAATTTTCTTCTAAGGCATTTATTTCTTTACGCATAACATCAATCCATTCAAGGCAGCAAGATGCTTTTTTTATAAGTAGTGGGTTCGAAATTGTTAGAAATAGCAAGAATGTATTTCAAATGTTTTGGAGATAGTTTTTGATAAGAGAGAACAAAAGATAGAGAATAAGAAATGATATTGTTTTTAGAATTGTTGGTGATGTCATCTCTTGAAGAATTGGAATAAGAATCTGAATTGTTGGAGCTGTCAGCACTTAAGGAATTGCAATGGAAATCCTGCAGATAATCTGGTGTCTTTCTCATTCTAGTAGACCTTCGAGGAGTAGACTGGTAATCAGGTGTTCGATTGGAAATATCTTCTTCTGTCACTTGGAAGGAAATATCTTGAGGATTTGAAAAATGGTCACATGATTAGAAATGGCTTTCTTATGCATGAGATTGTTAGAATAAAAAAAATGAAAATCAATTAATGTGAAAAGATCAGTGTCATCAAGAATATTAGTTTTAACATAGGGAAATTCATTTTCATAGAATATCACATTTCTGGATATAGAAATTTCTCTAAAATGTAAATCAAGAGTCATATAACCTTTGGTGCCAGATTTATATCCAAGGAAAACACTTTTTCTAGCTCTAAGATCTAGCTTGCTATGGTTGTTGTGAATTGTAGATGTGAAGCAAAGATAGTCAAACAATTTTAAATCATCAAGAACAGGGAGTTGATTATGCAAAATTTGGAAAGGAAATTGGTTCCCTGTGGTTTTACTTGGTAGCCTGTTGATTAGGTAGATAGCATGAATAGCAGCATAGGACCAAAAACATTTTGGAAGATTGGCTTGAAATAACAATCTACGTGTGACATTCATTATGTATTGATGCTTCCTCTCTACCCTTCCATTTTGTTGAGGTTTCTCTACACAAGAAGTTTGATGAATAATACCATTTCTATCATAGAATTCAGGATAAGAAAACTCTTTCCCATTGTCAATTCTGAAAATTTTAATATTACAACCAAATTGGTTTTTAACAAGGGTGATAAAATTGTTCAATAAACTCTTAGTCTCATGTTTACTCTTCATACGAAAAACTCATGTGTGTCTAGAGAAATCATCAACAATAGTAAGAAAATATCTATGACCATGTATAGAAGGAATACCAATGGGACCCCATATATCTATATGAATCATTTCAAAAATTGTACTAGAAACATGATTATTGTTATTAAAGGGAAGTTTATGTTACTTGGTCGAATGACATACTTCACAAATATTTTCAGTACTATTATGAATGTAAGGAAAATCTTTAATCATATTTTCAATTATCTTGTTAGAGGGATGTCCCAATTTGTTGTGCCAAAGATTGGGAGTTGAATGATTTCTGCTGCGAGTATTAATACTGATGTTGTCATCAGCAGGCACAATTGAACTATTATTACTGATGTTACTAATAAGAGACCAAGAAAAAATAGTATCGTGTTTCTGTAAACAATACAAGCCATCTTTCAGGTCAGCATGCCCAATCATCTTCAATGTAAGAGCATCTTAAATCTAGCAATGGTTAGAAGAAAAAATCAGTTTACAATTGGAATCAATAATAAGTTTTTGAGCAGAAATTATATTAAATTCAAAATTGGGAATATGAAGAACATTATAGAGTGTAAGGCTATTTGAAATTCAAACCGTGCCAGCATATTCAGCAGTGACATGATTACCGTTAGGTAATTTCACATGCATAGGTTTGATTTTAGTAAAAGTTAAAAAAATGATTTTTATTGTAAGGTACATGATCAGTAGCCCCAGTGTCTATAATCCAAGATGAACAGAGAATACCTTTGGAGTCTTGTTGATCACCATTATTATTTTTAAACTGATTGACCCTATGAGTAGTGTCTTGGTTCTTTTCTTGTAGAAGTTTTAATAATTGTTGAATTTGTTCACCTGTCAACTAACTATTCTGAACAATGTGCACTTGATTATTTGATTCTTTTTCTTTCAAAACGTTGTCAGTCATAACAGTGTTAACAACATAATCATTTTTGTTATTTTTATACCATGGGGGGAATCCGTGTTTGGCATAACATTCATCAACAATATGGTGCATTTTATTGCAGAAAGTACACTGTTTACCATAGTTGGAATTCCTCCCACGCCCACGTCCTTGGTTCTTCCAAGATCCACGTCCTTGAGTTTTCCAATTTCCTTGATTGTTAAAATTCGCAATAGGTCCTTGATTAACAACTGTCAAAAGAGTTTTGGCATCAACGTGATTCACTCCTGCCAATTGTTGTTCTTGTTGCAGAATTAACGAGAAAACACGATTGATTCTTGGGAGAGACTCCATTAAGAGAATTTGAGATTTTGTAGTGGTGAAGGCATCATTTAATCCCTTCAGAAAACATATTACATGATCTGATTCACGATAACGAGCAACGATTTTGAAGGTTTCACAAGAACATTGTAGATTGCATGTACAACTAGGAATGTGACGCAAGGATTCCATCTCTTCCCAAAGAATTTTGAGATCTGTATGGAATTCGGAGACGCTTCTTTCTCCTTGCTTAATGGAGTGCAATTCCTGGAGTAGATCGAAAATTCTAAAATGGTCTCCTTTTGAGAACAGTTTCTTGTTATCTTCCCAAAGATATCTTGCATTATCAATGTATATAGTACTTTGTGCAATTTGATCACTTAAAGTTCGAGTTATCCAAGAGAGCATCATGACATTGCATCTCATCCATGAGTCATAAAGAGGATCGTCTTCTTGTGGAATCTTGATGGCTCCAGTGATGAATTTCAATTTGTTTTTTGAAAGAAGAGTTGCGCATACTCCTACTCCAAGAATGGTAGTTCGTACCATTCAATGTCTTGGAATCAAGAATCATTCCAGGATTCTCACCTGGGTGCAAATAATACGAGCTTGAAGGATTCAAAGATTTGTTGATCACGATTTGCGTGCATTGCTGTTAGTAGTTGAAGAACTAACAAAAACCATCTTTTTACAATAAGAAAAAAACCCAGAAAGGATGCAGCGGCGGTAGAGCGAGTGTTAACCCGCTCTGATACCATAATGTAAAACACATGGATTCCATTGAGAATTTGAGAGAAAACAACGAAGAAGAAAAATTGGTATATTTCACATATTGATTGAATACAAAAGATAGAAAACTTACTTATTCAGAAGAAAAAAACAAGCTAAATATAAGAAGAAAAAGACAAGTTAACATATCAAGCTAACGAATAAAAAGACACATGTGTAACTAATATAATCTTTCTCCTTTTATTTCTTGCGTACACTTTTATAAGTATTTTTATATGTTTTTATACTTTCTTGTCAATATTGTGTAATTGAGTTCCAAAAATTTAATTAAATGATTGATAAATTTTTCATTCTTATAACATTCAACTTAACTCCTTTTAAACTAAATTTATTTTTCAAACATTTATAACTAATTAATTGAAAATGTCGTCTCATTCACCTCATCCTAAATTATATAAACTTATTTAAACTTCTCCTATTTTTCTTCTTTTTTATCTTATTCTTTTTATTCTTATATTTGATACGACTTTTGTCACGTCCAAAACATATAAAGTAAAAAGAAACAATATTATATTTCTTGATATTCTGTTTATAATTAGACTTCTTAATTTTATTTTGATTATTTTTTCTCAAAAATCTACCATTTCAAAAACTTAATTAAATTTCAAAAACTTGCTTTCTTTTTTTGAAAGATTTAAAGAAAAATAACTAAATTTGAGTAAATAAGATTATAAAAATTATTAAATAATTCACAATTATAATAACAAAATTTCACGTAGTAATAATCAAATAAAAATTACGTCTTTATATCTTAATCCTATCATCTTTTCGTATTATTAGCTCACACATTAACTAATTGATAATTTAATAATAGAATGTTTAACTGATTACTAAGTAAAAATTTGTTATTGTTAACCATTTTTTTATTCAATTTATTATTCTTCTGAATTCAATAATTTTTTAAAAGAAAAAAATTATATAACCTAATCAATTACCATACGAACACAAACCTCTATCTACCACAAATACAAAATAAGATTAAAACATTAAAAGCATATACATAATTTAAAAAACAATTAAATAAACATTTAGAGTTTACAATTTAGAATAAAACGCTATGAAAATAATTACCAAAAAAATTAAAGATAAAATTATAATTTAAAATGAAAATAATTTAAAATAAAAATTAGTTATATAATATGAAATGTAAAATGATATGAAATTTTTTGAATATTTATATTATATATAAACTATAGATAAAATATCTTTTTATTATTTTAATGTTATATAATTTTGTTTATTATATGAAAATGATTTGATTAAAAACATAATAAACAATATTACATTATGAAGCAAAGTTTAATATTTCTAGTGTCCAATTTTATTATAACGTTATATTTTGGTCATTGAAAATTTAATATTTATATTAATTTTAATTTTATATTTATATGTAATGAAATATTTTTATTATTTTATTTTTATAAATAAAATAACTAATATAGTAATTTTTGAATTAATTTGATTAAATATGTAATAAAATGTATTACATTATAATAAAAAGTTTAACCTATGGAAAAAATAAATACAAAATAGAAGTATTGAAAAAAATATTATAATAAACAAATATTAAATACAAAATGAAAAAATATATAAACTATAAAAGTCATAAATCATTAGAATTACAATAATAATATTTTCTTTAATTCAGTTCCCTATAAAAATAATATAATTTAAAACTATAAACAAATATTTTTAAAAGTAATAAAAATTATAAAAATATTTTAAGATAAAAATAAAAGAAGAATAAATTTAATTAAAAAATGCAAAAAATTAGAAATAATAATTGTTTTATTTTATTTTATTTATTATTTTAAAAATTAATAACAATATATAGTCTTTAATTTAGTTATTAATTTTTATTGTTAACCATTATTTTAAATTATTAATAATGGTATATTATGTTTAAGTATTTTTTAACTGTTTATATATACATATATATATATATATATATATATATATTTTCTTCAAAATAACAGTTTTAAAATGGTTTTAAAATATTCATTTGTTTTATTAATTTGTACTGAAAAAATAGAAAAATAATATGTTTTAAAAAAATGGTTTTAGAATATTAATTTAACTCGTAAATTTAACAAAATTAAAAATTGTATGCTAATACAAAAGCAAAATTGTGAAATATATTTTAATTTTAAAGAAAATAATTAAAAAAATTATAAACTAATTTTATCAAACTTTTTTTTTAATTTCGAAAACATAATTTTATCTATCGTGCTTTTACTAGGCTATCTATTTTTTTAGTTAATATAGAGTATTTTAAATTTAATAACCCTACAAAATTGAACACAGGACACACATTTTATTACGCCATATTTCTAAAATTTGTATAACTGTAATACATTTTAAACAATATAATTAATAGCTTAATTGTTAAATGAGGATGCAGGCGCTATATTTCCCGCAATGCATAACACCGTCTTCTCTCATTCTTCACTTCCAAACTCAACTCTCTTCCGTCGCTTCTTCTGAATCGCATTTGGCAACAGCTTCCGTTTGGTTTTCTCTGTCGTTTTTGTTATTCTCTGCGTTTCGTAGTCTTCAATCATGGCAAAAGGCGTAATCTCAGATGAAGAAGGTTAACCTTAGAAACTCCATAATTCCTCTTTGCATTTTCATTTTCCCTTCGAAGTTTCTGACATTTTCGGTTCCTTTGGCTGTTAAATGCGCGCAGACGACGTCGAGCTCGACGAGGAAGAGAGGGAACCTGTTGATGGGGACGAATTGGAAGAGGGTCGCGATGTGGATAACGAAGATGAGGATGAGGAAGAGGGTATGGACTTTGATTGGGTCGAGATTTCTGAACTATGCGTTGTTTGAATGTTTTTTTTTTTTTTTTTTGTATTTTTTCAGTTTTTTGTTTGTATGCAACTTTCTTCAGTGGTGGTGGCGCTTTTGGCTTTGTTAGAAAATCTGGGTATCAAACTAGGGTTTGCTTTTGTTGGGCTGTTTGATGTGAGTGAGAGATTTACATGTGGTAAATGCAGAACGACTCTCTTTGTTAGGTACTTTGGATGATATTTTATTTTTGGAGACAGCTATGAAGTTTAAACCTTGTTGATAATTTCATGACAGAAGCGAAAGTAAACTAACGAATATATTGGATTTCTTTGAGGACGAGATTGGTCTTCTGGCTTGAACATGAAACTAAGTGAATTTAGTATAACTTTTTATGGAATTCTGATTAGCGCAGTGAATTGTAAATCTTTATCTTCTATATCTGTTCTATAAGGGTAATATCATTTACCCGTTCCATAACAATTTTTCGAAGTTGTGTCTTGGCTGCGGACAATAGTTGTATGAACTAAGGTGTGGTAGACAGAATTCTGGCTGCTGTTTAGTGGTTCCCATTATAAAGACTGATGCTCATTTTAGAGTTTTGTTTACGTATTTGTTCAAATGATGTTAGCATTTTATGGTTAAGTCCCTTTTGTGATGTAATTTAATTGTCAGTTAAGAGTTTAGCCTTGTTCTTTTTTTGTTTCTGATGTTCTTCATTTTGTTTTTGCTTGTTATATGAATGATGGTGTCTTATTTTCTGGAGTTAATTATGTGCATCTCATTGTTTCTGATACACTTTTTCTTCCCTCCTCACTTCAGAAGGGCAGGATGAGTATGAAAATGATGGATTTATTGTGGATGACATTGAGGATGAAGAGGAGCAAGATGAAGAAGAGAAAGCAGAAAGTGATGAGGAGCACAAAAGAAGAAAAAGAGGAAGAAAAAGTCAGTTTTCTGTCATCGTGTCTTTTTACATCTGCTTGTGATTGAAGTTGATGAACTTGTATGTTTAGAGAAGAAATCAGAATGCTTGATTATAGATAAATATTTTTATTACAATGAATATGTTTGTATGTCTGTCATGCATATATATTTGATAATCACCCTTACATCAAACAGCTGATAGGGTTTTCCTCTTAGAAAACTTTGCGCGTGATTTCTAAATGACATAAATTTTTCTTCCATATTTTGGAAGTTCCATGCAAATGGGCTGGTTTCTGGCTACTGCCAAGTTCTTTCTGTGCCCCTTTGGAGGGAGATAGACATAGGATTGAAATAAAGTTAATTGTGTTCTTTTATCTGTACTTCTTGTTTAAAATTTAAATTATCAATGATGCTATCACTTATATTTCTTTACAAATATTTAACAAAATGTCTCTATTTTAGGGAGGAGTATGTCCTTGATGAAGATGATTATGAGTTGCTGGAGGACAATAATATCAATATTCGGAAGGTCTTGGAAGGTTTATATATATATATATATATATATATATATATATATATATTTCATTTTTTATTAATGTTGGGCTTGAGTGGATAAATGACCATGTTTTATGTACAAATTTTATTGACTAATTTTTTATAATTCCTAAGGAGAGCAAAAAGTTCAAGCGGCTGAAAAAAGGTCGGAGGGACACTGAGGAGGAGCCCTCTGGGCTTTCTGATGAGGAGGAGTTTGTTGGAAGTGGTAAAGTTGGGCGAAACTGCAGAGGAGAAGCTTAAACGCAGCTTATTTGGTGATGATGAAGGTGCTCTGGTTATGGTGGTTTATGCTTTTGGTTTTTTGTTGACAGTACTTGATTGTTGTTGGAAGACTACTTTCCACACTAGCATGGAGTTTTTAACTTAGAAAAACAATTTTGTGAGGAAGAGTTTACTTCAAATATTGTAAAATGTTTCTTGAAAGTGAGATTACCAAAGTAGTATTGAAGTTATTTGAAAATTTCCTTAGATTGTAATGATGATAAAATTGTACATTCTTGGTAAAAGGTACGGAAAGTATTTGTCTTGATGTATTCTAGGTTCTCAATGTAGGTTTTTGGCATTTTACTTGGTATAATAAATTCAAACAATCCCTTGTGAAATGACATTTTGTATGCCACAAGTAATCCATGCACATTCATACATGCACCAATAACAAAGCAATTGCCCACTATGCCTTCCATGAATTACAGGAGCTCCACTTGAAGACATTGCTGAAGAGGAGGAACAAGGAGAAGAGGAAGAGGATGCTGACATTGGAGAAGATGATGAAATGGCTGACTTCATTGTGGATGAAGAAGAAGTTGATGAGAATGGAGCTCCCATGAGGTATTTTAATTTTCATAGTTTTTTGAAATTAAGAATCAATTATCTGATCTAAGGATCTGTTACCTTATTCTATACAGGCAGAGGAAGCTGAAGAAAAAGAAAACAAGGCAGGCTCCAGGAGTTTCTTCCTCAGCTCTACAAGAAGCTCAAGAATTATTTGGTGATCCAGATGAGTTGATTCTGAATCGTCAGAAAAATCTTGAAATGAGTGAATACAGAGAGACTAGACTTGAAGATGAATTTGAGCCTATTGTTCTTTCTGAGAAATATATGACAGAGCAGGATGACCAAATTAGGGAGCTTGATATTCCTGAGAGAATGCAGGTCTTCTGTGTTTCCTAATAACTGAAAGACATTTTGTATGAACTGTTTTTTTATTTTTTATTTTTTTTAGATATCAGAGGAGAGTACTGGTGCTCCTCCATTGGATGGCAGTAGTATAGATGAAGAGAGTCAATGGATAGTTAATCAACTTGGCAATGGAGCAGTCCCTTGGATTTACAAGAAGGTCTCAAACTCACAAAACAATGAAAAGGATGACCTACCAATCGACAAGGATGATATTATCAGATTTTTGGAACTTCATCATGTGCAAAAGTTAGATGTCAGTAATATTTCCTCCTTTAGTTTATTGCATCAGTTGTTAGTTTTATGATATCTTAATTTTCCTAAGGAAGAATTTTTTTCTTTAGATTCCTTTCATTGCTATGTATCGGAAGGAGGAATGCTTAAGCCTATTAAAAGACCTGGAGCAGCCTGAAGCTAGTGACGAGAATGACAAGACGCCTACTCTGAAATGGCACAAGGTCTGTGAACTTTGCTAGTCTTTTGGTACTATCATATTGGTAATTTTGTTAAAATTCTGCTAATGAATCCATTGTGCATTGCAATAGGTTCTTTGGGCTCTTCAGGACTTGGACAAGAAGTGGTTGCTTCTTCAGAAGCGGAAGAGTGCCCTCCAGTCATACTATAGTAAACGGTTCGAAGAAGAATCCCGTCGCGTGTATGATGAAACAAGACTAAACTTGAATCGCCAATTGTTTGAATCAGTGATGAGATCGCTGAAAGAAGCAGTCTGAGAGGGAGGTTGATGATGTTGATTCCAAGTTCAACTTGCATTTCCCACCAGGTGAAGCTGGTGTTGATGAAGGACAATACAAGAGGCCGAAAAGAAAGTCCATGTATAGCACTTTCAGTAAGGCAGGTCTATGGGAGGTTGCGAGAAGGTTTGGGTGTAGTCCCGAGCAACTTGGATTATGTCTAACTGTAGTTAACCTTGTAAGTATACTTTGATTTGGAACTACTGTTTGTTTTGACTGTATACTAAAGTTTTTGTTCTCCATGCCCTGTAGCAAGAGTTGGAAGATCCAAAAGAAACACCAGAGGAGATGGCTTCTAACTTCACATGTGCTATGTATGATACTCCTGAAGAAGTACTTAAATGTGCCAGGCACATGGTTTGTATCTAACTTTGTTCTTACTCATTTTAAGGGAGCCATTGTTTGATCTTGTTGGTTATTTTGTTCCAGGCAGCTGTTGAGATAAGTTGTGAACCTAGCATTAGAAAGCATGTTCGTAGCCACTTTCTTGACCATGCAGTTGTGTCAACTTGTCCTACTGCTGATGGAAATACAACGATAGATTCTTTCCATCAGTTTGCTGGGGTGAAGTGGCTACGGGAGAAGCCTTTGTCTAAGTTTGAAGATATGCAATGGCTCCTTATACGTAAGGCAGAAGAGGAGAAACTCATTCAAGTTACTATTAAGTTGCCCGAGGAGTATCTGAATAAGTTGATAGACCAATTCAATGAGTATTATATTAGTGACAGTGTTAGCAGATCTGCTCAACTGTGGAATGAACAAAGGAAGTTGATACTGCATGATGCTATTTTTCGATTCCTTTTACCATCAATGGAAAAAGAGGCAAGAGGTGTATTGGCAAGTAAAGCAAAAAGTTGGTTACTTATTGAATATGGGAAGGCATTATGGAATAAGGTTTCTGTTGGACCTTATCAACAGAAGGAAAATGATCTTGGCTCAGATGATGAGGCTGCTCCTAGGGTTATGGCATGCTGTTGGGGACCTGGAAAGCCACAGACAACTTTTGTCATGTTAGATTCATCAGGAGAAGTGCTAGATGTGCTTTACACTGGTTCCCTTACTTTTAGGTCACAGAATGTTAATGACCAACAACGGAAGAAGAATGATCAGGAACGAGTGTTGAAGTTTATGACTGATCACCAACCACATGTTGTTGTTTTAGGTGCAGTTAACTTGTCTTGCACCCGTTTGAAAGACGATATATACCAGGTTAGCATCTTGGTTTCTATGTCGTGTGTTGATGAAATGGACTGGAGGATGTAATACTTATCCCTGCACTGTAGGAATTCTTGTTCCATTTCATTCTAATCACCTGACCTTACATGGAAATAGGATGATCAACTCTCAATCCTATTTAAATTCTAATCCTGCACTTTGTGATTTCAATTGTTTCTAATATGCCCATTGTTTCTTAAAAACATTGTTTGAATATCCCTTATCATACTGTAGCCCTTTCAAACATCTGCCTTGTTGAATGAACTCTTGGGTTTAGTTAATTAGAAAACACATTTTCAATGTAATTGGACATGTTCACCTGCTACTGGGTAAGTTGATGACATATGATAGTTAAAATTAAGCTCTAATAAATTGCCTGAGTGTAATGGTGTCATTAGTTCATATTGTTCTAATTTATTTGCATATAATTGGTCCTATAGTTGTTTGATTCATTATTCTTCTCTGCCTAGTGGGAAAAGGCTCTTGTCATATGGTGGGTCTTATAAATAGTTTACTCTACTTTTATCAGGTCATTTTTAAGATGGTGGGCATGAAATGGATGGGCTCAGCATTGTCTATGGAGATGAATCACTTCCACGTCTTTATGAAAATTCTTGAATTTCCTCAGAACAACTTCCTTCACAGCAAGGTAAATATTGTTTTGATTGTTTGCTGCTCCTTCTCTTTAGGAATCCCATAATTCAACCTATTTTTTTGCATTGATACATATAACATTATGTTTTTCTTACTTTGATAGGTATAGTGAGGCGGGCTGTTGCTCTTGGGCGTTATCTCCAGAACCCATTGGCAATGGTTGCGACATTATGTGGACCTAGAAAGGAAATAATGTCATGGAAACTGAGCCCTTTTGAGAGTTTTCTCAACCAAGACGATAAATTTTTTATGGTTGAGCAGGTTATGGTAGATGTGACCAATCAGGTTGGTTTAGACATTAATTTAGCAATAAGTCATGAGTGGTTATTTGCTCCATTACAATTTATTTCTGGGCTTGGTCCAAGGAAGGCTGCATCCTTACAGAGATCTCTGGTAAGAGCTGGGGCTATTTTTACTCGAAAGGACTTTCTGACAGAACATAAACTTGGTAAAAAGGTGTTTGTCAATGCGGTTGGTTTCTTGCGTGTCCGGCGTAGTGGGTTGGCTGCTAGCAGCAGTCAATTTATTGATTTGCTGGATGATACAAGAATTCATCCTGAATCTTATATTCTGGCACAAGAGTTGGCAAAAGATGTGTATGAAGAAGATGGCACAGGTGATGCAAATGATGATGATGATGCACTTGAGATGGCCATAGAGCATGTGAGAGACCGGCCTAGTTATTTGAAAAATCTTGATGTGGAGGAATATGCTTCTGGGAAAAAACGTCAGAACAAAATACAAACTTTCTATGACATAAAAAGAGAATTAATTCAAGGTTTTCAGGATTGGCGCAATCAATATGAAGAACCAAGTCAGGATGAGGAATTCTATATGATTTCCGGTGAGACTGAAGAGACCCTTGCTGAAGGCAAAATCGTTCAAGTCACAGTTCGCAGGGTGCAGGCTCAGAAAGCAATATGTGGGCTTGAATCTGGAATGACAGGAATCCTCTTGAAAGAAGACTACACGGATGACTGGAGAGATGTAATTGAATTATCTGATAGGCTACATGAAGGTGACATGCTTACTTGTAAAATCAAGTCAATCCAAAAGAATAGGTATCAAGTCTTCCTTGTTTGTAAGGACAGTGAAATGAGAAGTAATAGGTTACAGAATAACCGTGATATTGACCCCTATTACCATGAAGATCGGAGCTGCTTTCAGAGTGATCAAGACAAAGCTAGGAAAGAAAAGGAACTTGCAAAGAAGCATTTCAAGCCAAGGATGATTGTTCATCCACGCTTTCAGAACATAACTGCAGATGAAGCAATGGAGGTTTGTTGCCAAGTTTTTTTTATGTTAAATTTTGTATTTTGTTGACCATATTGAAATCATAATGAGATTTTGAGTTGTGAAATTGTCTTAGTTCTGTGTATGCACATCCTGACATGTCTTGGAAGGTGGAAGTTAAAAGTCAATCCTTTGGTTGTGAAAAAAATATTGTTTTGACGATTGCACCTTGATATTCTATTGGTTGAGTTCATGTTGGTTGTATGTGATTGTAAAATTGGTTGGATATGATGACTTACTACCGATTTATGTAATTGTGGTTGATGCTTACATATGCTACCCAGGACTTTTGGCATTTTATGCCCAGTTGCAATGCCAACTTTATGTGTTCCTTGATGGCTTCACACTAATATATATATATTTTTTATATAGTTGCTCCTTGGCTGCTTCTTGCTTTGAAGAATAAATTAATTTTGCTTGTTTGACTTTTGGTTCTTCGAGCGAATGAAGACTGAAAAAATCCATTGGTTTCTAGCTCTTAAATTTTTTTTGTGGGTTCACTGTGTGATGAACTTGGAATTTGGTAGGTTTTGATCTATAATGAAATACCATATCATGTACAAGTAGTCATTAAATATTTAGTTTTTTTACTTTAGCAAATATTTAATGATTAATATTTTGCTAGCTTAGCTATGCTCTTTGTCTTTATGCAGTTCTTGTCGGATAAAGATCCTGGAGAAAGTATTATCCGTCCTAGTTCACGAGGACCTTCATATCGTACTTTAACTCTTAAAATTAATGACGGAGTATATGCCCACAAGGATATAGTTGAAGGTGGGAAGGAACACAAGGACATTACAAGCTTGCTCCGAATCGGGAAGACACTAAAAATTGGAGATGACACTTTTGAGGACTTGGATGAGGTAAAATGCCCAAAATTTCTAGATGTATTTGTTGTCATTATATGACTAACCATTTGCCACTGGTTGTTGCTTAGGTTATGGACCGTTATGTTGATCCATTGGTGGCTCACTTAAAGGCAATGTTAAACTATCGCAAATTTCGAAAGGGTACAAAAGCAGAAGTTGATGAACTTTTGAGGATGGAGAAAGCTGAGTATCCTATGCGCATTGTCTATAGTTTTGGCATCTCCCACGAACATCCTGGCACATTTATATTAACTTATATAAGAAGTACAAATCCTCACCACGAGTACATTGGGCTTTACCCAAAAGGATTCAGGTTCAGGAAAAAGATGTTTGAGGACATTGATCGGCTTGTGGCATATTTTCAAAGGCATATTGATGATCCGCAGCATGACTCGGCCCCTTCCATTAGATCTGTTGCTGCTATGGTACCGATGCGAAGCCCTGCAGCTGGTGGCTCGTCAGGTGCATCTGTGGGTAGTGGCTGGGGTGGTGGTTCAAACAGTGAGGGAGGTAGGAGAAGTCACTCTTATGATAGGGATCGATCGTCTACTCCTGGTTCCAGGACAGGTATAATTTTTTTAATTTATCTATTGAATTTTACGTTTCAGGTATTCTAGTTGGATATTGAACTGATTAGATTATTTATGTCGAGTTATGTAGTCTTTATGATGTTGTAGCTTTGGTGGTTAAATGACTATAGTTTTCACTTGTCACTTTCCAGTAAGACCTGACAATTCTTTTTGTCTAAATTTATGTCCGTATTTATTTTGTTCTTTAGGACGGGGTGAGTATAGAAGCAACGGGAATCAGGACGAACATCCTAGGGGGGTGCCTCGTCCATATGGACGAGGACGCGGTGGTGGTCGTGGTTTAATATTCATGTCAAATAAGAAAAAAACATTAGATTAGATGTGACGTGGTTTAATATTCAACAAGTACGTGAACTAACTTCCACACATGAACAAACAAAATGTGTCATCTATTTCAGTGACAGAGTGAAACAGTGACAGAACAAGGTAGAACCAAATTCATTTTTGTTTGTGAACAAGTCTAAGATTAGGTCACGTCGTTGTAGGGTTTCTGATACATTTAAAATTTTTTATTCATTACAATCTTCATTTTATTATTTCATGTTGTAGGGTTTCTGATACATTTAACAAAAATATTCATTACAATCTTCATTTTTATTATTTCATGGATTGTTGTTCTGAATCATACTATATTTAACAAAAATATATACTTAATATCATTTAATAGAAACAGTGATCTTTAATTTTTTTTTATAGATTTCTTTTCTAAAAAAAAATTAACTATATTCTAAAAACAACATGTTGAATAAGTATAAAAATAATTTTTTTTAAAGATTAATGGGAAAATTTTTATTAATGAAAGTAAATAATGGATAATTGCATTCTTATCTTATATAATATATGATTTTAAGTTATAAATTTTTTAATTACTTTTCCGTACAACTTTAAAAGTTTAACTTAATGTATCAATTTTTAAATCAATTGAAGAATGTAACATCTACTTAACTTGCTTTAATTACATCAAATAAGAAAATATTTATGTTAACTAAACTATAAGTACCATAAGAGCGGAATATATAGATATACTAGAGTGTATAAGCATCAAATGGTAACTTATTCTCAAAGTCTATTAATAGGTATTAAATGAACATAATTTTAGCCATTAACATATATGCTTTGTTTAAAAAATGTAGTTAAGTTTACTTTTGAATTAATCATCAAACAATAATTAAATAAGTAATTATCACTAGTATTTCAATACAAATTTCAAGAAAATATTCCACAACACTCATTAATTATGTACTATTTGTTATGAACTCCATTTAATTAAAAAAACACTGACTTTCTTCAAAAGTAAAATAAATTTTTAAAATAAATACTGTATTCAAAATTATTAAATAAAGAATATGTAATATTGTATATTAAATCATTTTTTAAGTATTATATAATTTAACACGGTTTATTTTGAGGCTAGGAGTAAACGAATTAACAACCTCCATATTGTGTTACATAAGGATATTAATTAAAAACTGATATTAACTTTATAAATATTAATTATAAGATAAAATTAATAAATGTTTTTACAAAGACTAATTAATATTTTTATTTTTAACAAACTTCTTTCCCATTTTTATTTATAAATATTATCAACATATTAAAATAATTTTAAAATTATAAACTGAGTCAAATTCATTAAATAGTTATTTTATTTTTATCATATATTTATATATATATATATATATATATATATTATTGATAAGTACGTTATATATTTATGTTTAAAATTTGAATTTTATTTCATTTTTTGAATTATAGTCTCTAACAGATTTAATTTTGAACATAAAGTTTGTAATTTTGAACAATTTCCCAAATCTTGTTGCACTTTATTCTTTTTTGGTT
Organism: Sphenostylis stenocarpa; assembly: GCA_963425845.1. Classification (NCBI taxonomy): domain Eukaryota; kingdom Viridiplantae; phylum Streptophyta; class Magnoliopsida; order Fabales; family Fabaceae; genus Sphenostylis; species Sphenostylis stenocarpa. The sequence continues at coordinate 36,305,991 of OY731398.1, read as the reverse complement.
GAGAGTCTTTAATGGCTTAGAAAAGTAGGTTAAACTTCATCATAGTCTTTAGGAATGTGTTTTTTATGGAATCCACCTCACCATGTCAACCGACAAAGGAATATTTGTGTCAGTAAAAACATTTTACCGTTATATAACCTTTCACGTGTTAATAATATTAAAAAAAATCCTTAACTCTTTTATCTTTTTAATTTTAAGATGTTGTATTATCTTATTTAATTAATTTATAACATAAAATTTTATTATTTATGCTACGTAACTCATTATATATTAAAATTTAAGATGTTGAACCATATATATATTACCTGTACCATTATTCCATCAAAATTTAAAGTAAGATATATGCAAATGACTAGAATTATATATATATATATATATATATATATATATATATATATATATATATATATATATATATATATATATATATATATATATTAATTCATATGAATATGCTTTTTTTTCTTTCTTTTAGTTATCATGACATTATTATATTATACATTGTTAACATTTTTAAACAAAATTGACAAAGATTATATATTACTTTTAAAAAATCAAGAAATTTTTTTTTAAAAATTACGGACCAATTTGAACAAAAACATATTTAATTATTTAATAATATCAATGAAATCTAAACATGAATCTTAACCATTAAAAATGCCAAAATGTACTTGGCAGAGGAAAAAAAATTAAAGACAGTTGAAAAAAAAAGGTTCATTGGTTGAGGGACTCTCTTATTGAAATTAGGTAATATTATTGAAACAAGTATATTGGTATATGCAACTCTCTTATTCTTGTATGAATACTTTATAATAGTAATATAATAATAGCAAAAACATTTTAATACTAACAAAATCTTAAATATAACAATAAAATTAATTTATTTTTTATCCTAATTTTTAATAAAAAACTAATTATTTATTTATGAATAAACAGGATGCATGTAAACATAGTGTTTTTTATTACTAAGTAACTATGTGTAGAATGTTAAGAAGATATGTTATACAAAAATGTACATTTCACTAAATGGATGTTATAACGAATGTTATCCTTTTCTGATATTCTTCATCCCTTTTATATTGGACTATTTGAATATTTTACATGACGTTGTATTTTGAAGTAGTCTTTTTTTACAGAACACTCTGTTTTATCTAAAAATGAATTTGTAAGTTAACGTTATCAGGAGTAAACCTTAACCGTAATTTGATTCCATTGGGTTTTGACGTGTAAATGTTACATAATCGGACAAAAGTTAGTCACATGTATCTATAACCATGTTATAATATAATAAGTGTCATAATCTTTATGTACATAATTTAAAAAAAAAATCATCTTAAAATTTTATTTTTTATTTCACTTTTGTACCATAGTCTTTAACAGTTTATTGTGTATTATAATTTTCAGATAACTATCATGGAGTAAAATTACAACTTGAACCACCATTTCAGGTAACAAAGCGATATTTTTGTCAGTAAACAACATTTAACAGTTATGTAATTTTTTCAGAGGTTAATAATATTAAAAAAATGTTAAAAAATAATTACAAATCTCTTTTAACTCATTTATTATGAGTAAGAAGATGTTACACTACCTTATTTAATTGATTTATTATGAATAATTTTATGTTATAAACTAGTTAAAAAATTAATGTATATCCAACCTTTACATTTCAAGTAACTTTCATGTCTTAACTAACATCCAAGTTTTATCAAACATAAAATAGACTGATATATTTATTAAAAAACATTAAATACATTATGCTAAGAAACAAAATATTAACTAACTTTTATATTTTGATAAAAGTAATAAATATTCTTAACTAATGTCCTTAAGTATTTATTAATATGTACCTCAAGTTTTTCCAATACATTAAATTAGAATTATGGTTTAGAGTTTCGTCTGAATCACTTAAAATCTATTTTATGGTTAGAAAATTAAATAAAAAATAAATTATCTTTCAAAAGTATTAATTCTTGTTAATGATCTGATTTAACTGTGGATAACTTTTTCTATATAGCAACGTAAGATAAGTGTGCATGACTTTGATTAAAACTGCTCATCAGAACAAAGTTTTAAACGTGTGATGGTGTAATTTGCCCAGATTTCTGCGGTCAATGAAGATAACGTTTGTCTTGTGCCATGGCCTGTGTTTCCATATGATTGTCTTCATCCTAAAAAAATAACTGAAATAATTATGCTAAAATGGTTGTCAGTCCATGCAAAAAATTTAACTCATCTTGATATGAGTTTGATTATGTGTCATCAATCACCTTTTTTTGTGCCAATGCATGTAGCTGTGCTTCTATCCATGAAAGTTACTTATCATATATGAGATGTATTATATGATGATACATCCCGTTATATAATTGTAGAAGTAATTTTAAAATAAAATAAATGATGAAATATCTAGTTTGAACTTAAATTTTATTATAGAATTATGGATTATATATAAATGATAAATGGTAGCAGTGATTTTGAAATAATGATAAAAATTCAACTAACAATAAATTTTATTATGAATAATAAAAAAAAATATGATTTGAACCTACTTGTTATGATAAATGATAAATATAATGTGAAATAAATGAATAAATATTTAATTGGACATAATTTTTTTTTTAACTTCTGAATTATTAAACTTTTATTGATTTATTTGAAGATAACGTTGTATATCTAATTATACCTTTGGATAAAAAGTTATAGCTTTTCTTAACTTTATCTATATGTATGATAAAATGATAAATTAATAGTGATATAAATTTTATTCTAAATAAATTATAATTTATTTTATTTATGATTTAAACATAACACTATGATTGTAGATAAAAAGTTTTGGTTTTCAACTATTGATTAAAGAAAAATTATCTAAAATAATCTAGTACTATTGTCATGAGGTGTGAATGTATAGAGGGAGATTAATACAAGTTTTAAGTGCTAGAACATCCTAGAAGAAACAACCTCGACCATACAAATTGATAGGGATTGTCCTATAAATAAGCTAAGGAGTTGATAATTGCTTTCATTATAATCTACATTATATATATACATTACTATGAAAAATATCATCAAATAATTTAATTTATATAATTTAATTAATAATAGTAATAATATATTTTTAAATATATATATATATATATATATATATATATATAAAAGTTTGTAAACATAATATTTAAATCAATCACATATATTATATTTATTATTGTTTTAACAGTACAGTATATATTAACCTAAACTAGCATAATAAGTAATCCTTTAAAATGAACTAGCTTGCATTTCCATTATAATTTTTTTATTTAAAAAAATATTTACAGATATTAATATACATATACGTGGTTTAATATTCATGTCAAATAAGAAAAAAACATTAGATTAGATGTGACGTGGTTTAATATTCAACAAGTACGTGAACTAACTTCCACACATGAACAAACAAAATGTGTCATCTATTTCAGTGACAGAGTGAAACAGTGACAGAACAAGGTAGAACCAAATTCATTTTTGTTTGTGAACAAGTCTAAGATTAGGTCACGTCGTTGTAGGGTTTCTGATACATTTAAAATTTTTTATTCATTACAATCTTCATTTTATTATTTCATGTTGTAGGGTTTCTGATACATTTAACAAAAATATTCATTACAATCTTCATTTTTATTATTTCATGGATTGTTGTTCTGAATCATACTATATTTAACAAAAATATATACTTAATATCATTTAATAGAAACAGTGATCTTTAATTTTTTTTATATAGATTTCTTTTCTAAAAAAAATATTAACTATATTCTAAAAACAACATGTTGAATAAGTATAAAAATAATTTTTTTTTAAGATTAATGGAAAATTTTTTATTAATGAAAGTAAATAATGGATAATTGCATTCTTATCTTATATAATATATGATTTTAAGTTATAAATTTTTAAATTACTTTTCCGTACAACTTTAAAAGTTTAACTTAATGTATCAATTTTTAAATCAATTGAAGAATGTAACATCTACTTAACTTGCTTTAATTACATCAAATAAGAAAATATTTATGTTAACTAAACTATAAGTACCATAAGAGCGGAATATATAGATATACTAGAGTGTATAAGCATCAAATGGTAACTTATTCTCAAAGTCTATTAATAGGTATTAAATGAACATAATTTTAGCCATTAACATATATGCTTTGTTTAAAAAATGTAGTTAAGTTTACTTTTGAATTAATCATCAAACAATAATTAAATAAGTAATTATCACTAGTATTTCAATACAAATTTCAAGAAAATATTCCACAACACTCATTAATTATGTACTATTTGTTATGAACTCCATTTAATTAAAAAAACACTGACTTTCTTCAAAAGTAAAATAAATTATTAAAATAAATACTGTATTCAAAATTATTAAATAAAGAATATGTAATATTGTATATTAAATCATTTTCTAAGTATTATATAATTTAACACGGTTTATTTTGAGGCTAGGAGTAAACGAATTAACAACCTCCATATTGTGTTACATAAGGATATTAATTAAAAACTGATATTAACTTTATAAATATTAATTATAAGATAAAAATAATAAATTTTTTTACAAAGACTAATTAATATTTTTATTTTTAACAAACATCTTTCCCATTTTTATTTATAAATATTATCAACATATTAAAATAATTTAAAAATTATAAACTGAGTCAAATTCATTAAATAGTTATTTTATTTTTATCATATATTTATTTATTTATTTATTTATATATATATATATATTATTGATAAGTACGTTATATATCTTCATCATAAAAAAAACACCTACAAAACCGTGTTCACGTAAAGTTGACGAACTTTACGTGAAACATATGTACATGCAAACTTTCGTGCATGTATCATTCTTCTTTGTCTCATTTTATCTTTCGGATTAAATGTAACATAAGACAAAGCAGAGAAGTACACCTTAATCGAATTAAAAAAGAGGAAAAAAAAAAAAAGGGTCTGGAAGGAGAATAGAAGTTATAAAGTAAATTAAAGTAGCTCAGGATGCATATGCAAGTACATAGAAATCTGTGTAGATTCTCTCTTTCCTCTTCTCTCACATCAATGTTCGGTGGAGAATGATTTATTTATTTTTACTGCATATAGATGTATGAAATCAGATGTTCACTCAATATATCTACCTTAACAACATCCTCATGAATTTCTCTCATTTTCTGCTTCAACTTTGATTTTGGTCACAGGGAAGCTCCTATTCACCGCGAGCTAAAAACTGAGGTTTGAAGTAGAATCAGCAAATATTTTTTATGGTATGCAGCCTTCTTGACAACACATAGAAAGGCAAACTTTGGGATTTTAAATTTAATTAATTTCAGTAATTATTATATGGACTAGCATCAGCTTTGTCAGTCACCGGTTACTTTCAGAAGGTAATTCAGAAACCCGCCTCGATTTATGTTACGAAACTGCATCTATGTTTTCGACTTAATTTTTCTTATTAATTCACTTTTATTTTTCCTGCCAGGTTTGTCCTCGATAATAGACCTTGAAATTGGGACCTCTCTGAAAACAAAAGACAGGATAAATACTGCCCCTTCACCGAGAAGACGTTAACGCCGAAACAGTTTCACTAGGTATTTTGCTTGCCAAATCCTTTTGTCGAGCCTTTCTACACAAGTGTTCTAACTGAGAGGTCTAAAGCAAGTAAATGGAGACTGGGGAATCAGAGAGAAGGAAGCTTCAAGATACTCCTCCTTGGGTCCCCGTCCCTGCCACCCCTTTGAAACCCATTGTTTCAAGACCAATGCCGATCTGGACTCCTGAAGTGGGAAAGCAGTTGTTTTATCATTCCAATGGGATACATGCAGTGTTTGATCCCTCAGCATCTGCAGAGATGAACAACTGGCCTCTCCACCGCTCAGAACCTCCAGCTTTGGCCCATCACAATGCCAAAACTCCCTTACACACATCTTTTGACATTCCCAGTTCAAGCAACAGCATTGCTGAACTTTGGACAGGGGCAGATAATCCATTCGCATTTTTTAATGTAACAAACGAAGAGCTTTTAAACCAATTTGTTTCTCCTTATCATCCACAGTTCAACCCCACCTTTACATCATTTGATCATCATCCACTACTCCCTCTTGAACAACCGTTTGTCAATCCCATCCATAACCAGTATCCAGATCTCCCTGGTAAGAACAATCAATTTTCTTTTAGAGTTTCTATGTGACATTATTTTAAAACATTCATTTGTGAACTGTTTTGCACAACATGCACAAGCGCTTGACCGGTGTCAATTACTGGGGAATTGATCCTCTGCATGGTGACATCACCACTTCGGATTATTTTAACCATTAATCAATTAAAATTTAAAAAATTTAATTTCATGTCTCTTTTTTTTTTCATTGGAGAGGATCTGCTCTCCAGCCATGTGCATCAGCTGAAGAGACTGAAAATGTTTGAACTAAATCAATTGTGAGAAACGAACTTAGATCCTCTATTGCATTTACCACCAAAAATTTTCATCTTGCATCATGTTGTTGTCTTCCTTCTACATCATCCTTGTGCAATGACTGACATCCTTGTTACATAGGACGTGGCAACACTACTCCAACTTAAATAGCTGTGTTTTTATGCATGGGTTAGACTTAAATTTTTCTCTCCTTATCAAAGGTAGAATGTGGTAACACTACTTCTGATGATGTTGTTAAAGCATTTTTCTAACTCAAGTGATTCATTTAGAATGTGTTTATAAATTATGCTTATCAAAGGTAGAATGTGGTAACACTACTTCTGATGCTGTGTTAAGCAATCAATCATGACTCCAAATAAAGATTAGTTTTTGTTGGAATAATAAAATATAGAAAAATAGTTTCTGGATAAGAAACTGAGTGCATATGCAACTTAAAAGGAAATAAAGAGATGTTAAAAAATAATCATAAAACACGAGTCTCACATGTTCAACATTGTTTTACAGTTACTTGAAATAATCAAACTCTAACTAACATTGAAACAATGTCTTGTCACAGGTTCGTCATACTTTCCTTACTCTAGCAAGGAATTTCCCCAAATTGCAACACATCCAGATAACACCAGGGCAGCAGAAGACACAGTGTTTCAAGAGGGGAAAGAGAAAAACCCAGCGGCGAAGCACAATGATCCAAACTGCATCATATATGACCTGACTAGAGAAGTTGCTGCTGAATCTACACTACACATTGAGAATCACAACCATAAAAAGGAATTAAACCATGATTTTGATCTGAATAAAACACCTCTACCGAAATCCAAAAGAAGAAAGCATCGCCCCAAAGTCATAAAAGAAAGCAAACCCAGAAGAACTAGCAAGAAAGTCACTGCAGAGTCTGTTCAGTCAAAAGGAAACCCAACTGACAAGAGGAAGCAGAGAAGAAAAGGACTGAAAACAAGTTTTACTCCTCAAACAGAAGTGACAGAAAAAATGACTAAACCATGGATTTCTGAATCTGCCAATACGACGTGTAGAAGGTCTTTAAATTTTGATACAAGAGAACAAGCAAGAGAAAATGCTGGCTATAGAAAAACGAGGAATTTTGACAAAGACACCAGAGTGGTGATTGAAGAAAAGCAGTCCTATCTTTATCAAAAATACAATTTCCTTAGGACCAACCCAAATCTCAACTATAACAGCTGCTCAAGAGCACAACTGAGTCCAAACGACGGTAAATTTTTTAGCAGAGAATATGGAGTACAAGCAGTTGGTTCAAAGAGAAAACAACCTAGTATTGAGCAGGATAATAGCAGCAGCATTAATATGATTGGAGCAGAGTATTATACTGAGCAGGCATATTGCCAGGACTATGTGATTCAGTTTCAAAATGTTCAGAAGAAAAGGAGAAGTGAAAAGGGGAGAACTTCAAGTACATCCTGTAAATCTTCTGTGACTGCCACAAAAGATGTAGAACCGGCCACATACTTACAAGATGCTAGATTACATTCTCATGTGTCAAGTCCCAACTGCTGGAATTCTGTTTCGGAGTATAGTGCAGCTGGACTCCCAGTCATGATTACAGCTATAGAAAGTGATATTCATGATAAACTTCAATCCCTTGAGTACAACTTGTCTTTAGGGCAGAAGAGACCGACCAAAAGAAGATCAAGAGTTTCTACCAGAATTCATGCCCATCCAGCTCATAATGCAAAGCAGAAATGTAGCTCCAACAGACAAACATTTATGGATGCCAAAAGACCACAGACGTGCATTGATGCTTTAGTTGCAGATATGGGAGCAACACTCACAAAAAAGAAACGAACTAGAAAGAGAAGTACTCCAGTAAATTCAACTTTTTCCTGTACACATGAAAAACAACACAACACATCAGGTATTTCAACTGAAACATTAATTATTTCAAAAAGATCATGATGATTGTCTTATTACTTGAAATGATTGACGCAGGTATTGCCCCTGAAGACATATGGAAAAAGATACATACTGTGGAGGCTTTAACAGAGCAGTTTAGATGCCTAACCATAAACAGAGAAACTCAAGAGCCTGATAGGACCATTATTCCCCACAAGAAACCATCTGATGCCAAAATTATGCAGATCACAAGAGCTAAAGTTGATATTGATAAGGAGACCGATAGAGTCTGCACGCTTTTACTGGCAGATATTAACAGGCCTGGGATTGATGGAAGTGAGACAGATAAGGCCAAATGGTGGGAAGAAGAACGAAAAGTGTTTCATGGACGAGCAGACTCATTTATTGCAAGGATGCATCTTGTACAAGGTATATGCATTCATACTACTAAACAAAAAAATAAAATATGATTAGTTATTCTAGAATTTAGATTGCAGATATTTTAAAAGTCATTTTCTGAAAAATATTTATAAAGAATTTTATCAACAAACATAATTTGTATAAAAAGCAAGCCAATGTAGGGCACCCAACAAGGTACAACCAACAATTTTAATCAAATGCTAAAGCTAAAATACATTAAACTGGAGGTTTTTGAAGATAGAGTAAATAAACTAATTATCCAAAACAAATTAATCACAAATTAACCTAAACATGCTTTTATCCATTTTATAAATTCAGTAGCACAGTTCATATACTAATAATATAACACATTCAACAGGAGACAGGCGTTTTTCTATGTGGAAGGGCTCTGTTGTGGATTCTGTGGTAGGAGTTTTCCTCACTCAAAATGTCTCAGACCATCTTTCCAGGTAAAAAATTATGCAAGCATAATTACTGAGAAACATACCATTAAAACAAACTACACATTTATTTTTTGTTTTTTCTTTTGTGTTGGCAGTTCTGCATTCATGTCCCTTGCTGCTCGATTTCCTCTAAGATCAAACAGTGACCACAAAACATGCTACAAGGAAAGCACAAGTTTCACAGTCAATGAACCACAAGAGTGTGTTGTGGAGCCTGAAGAAAATGAAAATCTGAAAAAGAAAATATTTGATCAATCTGGTTGTGAATTGAATTCTATGATAAAGGATGAATCAAACAGCAACATGTTTGAATCAGCTCAAAGACATAAAAGTGAACTTAGTCGAGTGGAGAGTGGAGCAATTAGTGTCGTGACTGAGGAAGGGAAAGAAAATTTATGCCACGGGAGTGTTAGGAAGGAGTTAAATAATGTATTTTCACCCCAATGCTCCCCCATTACATCTCAAATATCAGGAGACCATTTGATTGATCAAAATTCTGGGAGTGTTAGGAAGGAGTTAAATGATGTATTTTCACCCCAATGCTCCCCCATTACATCTCAAATATCAGGAGACCATTCGATTGATCAAAATCCTGAGAAGTTAGGATCATTCGCAGATAGCAATTCAGAAATAGAAGACTTGTCAAGTGCTGCCCAGTACAATATTTATCATAACAGGACTTCATTCAGAGAGCTTTTAGAAATGGCAAGTTCAACCATGATGCACAAAGTTAATAGTCAAAGAAGCAAGTCACCTGAGAACTTTAGATATGCATATGATCATTCCATAGACTGGAATCATGCCAACCTGGTAGAAAACTTGGGTAAATCAGATGTTACTCGAGTCTCGGTAGATGTACCCATCACCAATGAATATACATCTGAAATAATCCCAAATTCAGAAACACTTGCAGTTAACTGTTATAAACCTCTGCAAATACAAGTCCCATCAAATGGATCCTCCAAGGATAAGGGCAAGAATGACAAGATATCTAGCTTTCCAACAGCGTCTTACCCCCAAGCTGCAATTGTTCATTCTCAAGGTATGATATCTCAACTTCATCCCTTGCAACAAATTAACAATGACTAGCATAATTTTTTATTTTTTTTTTTCACATTTTAGGACAAACTCAAGATCCAATGCAGAAAGAAAGGAAATTAGATTTTGGTGACCCCAACAATGAAATGGGGAATAAAAAAGAAAAGATACATTCTACCCCCATAAGATCAAGAACCAAGAAGCATGGAGAAGAGAAAAGTGAGAAAAAAGGGAAGAAAGAGAAAAAAGAAAAAAAAGAGAAAAAAGAAAAAAAAGAAAAAAAAGAAGAAAAAAAGAAAAAAGAGAAAAAAGAAGAAAAAGGGAGAAAAGAGGAAAAGAAGAAAAAAGAGAAAATAGATAATTTTGATTGGGATAGTTTAAGAATAAAAGCACAGGCTCAAGCAGGAAAAAGAGAAAGGTCAGAGAACAACATGGACACTGTGGACTGGGATGCTGTTAGACGAGCAGATGTCAATGAAATTTCCAATATAATCAAAGAAAGGGGCATGAACAACATGCTTGCTGATCGTATTCAGGTAGATTCTAAGATCCTTCAATATTATTTGTCTTCATTAATCAGACAGTGAAAACCTCTATCAGATTATGTCAAACAAATAACTGTGCAGAGTTTCCTGAATCGAATGGTTGACAAGCACAAGGCCATTGATCTTGAGTGGCTCAGAGATGTTCCACCTGACCAGACAAAGTAAGTCTAGAGATTTGTCAAACAACTTTGAAATCATATTTCTATGTAGACTCGGCAAAACCAAAATACTGAACCCTCAACTCACTAGCAACATATATATATATATATGCACACACCCAATTACCTAGAGCTTATTCATGCAAGCAGAAAAAACACAATATTAACTCAATTTATACTTCCAGAGAATTTTTGCTCAGCATACTGGGATTGGGATTGAAAAGTACCGAGTGTGTTCGACTCTTGACACTGCACCATCTTGCTTTTCCGGTAAGTTGAAAGTAGTAGTTCAAATTTTGAGGAAAATGGAACATATTTTGACAGTTTATTGCTATACAAGGTGGACACAAATGTTGCAAGAATAGCAGTACGATTGGGATGGGTTCCACTCCAGCCACTGCCGGAGTCACTACAGCTGCATCTTCTAGAATTGTGAGTGCCGCAATAATAAATGATAAGGGAGTGATTCAATTAGAAATAAGAGTACACTGACACCATTGTACGTTATAGGTATCCAGTATTGACATCCGTACAAAAATATCTCTGGCCTCGACTCTGCAAGCTAGACCAAAGAACACTGTAATGATTTATTTGCAATTCAATTTTCTGCACATAACTAGACTATATATTTATTGATTAGTCTTTCCATGTTTTGGTGCTATTTATAAAAGGTATGAGCTGCATTACCAGCTGATTACATTTGGAAAGGTAAGCTACATTTCCTCATATTTGAGAGACTTGCCCTACTTATGTGAAACCTTGTTATGATTGGAACAGAAACTAAAGATCAATTCATGCAGGTTTTCTGTACTAAAAACAAACCAAATTGCAATGCATGCCCAATGAGAGGGGAATGCAGACACTTTGCCAGTGCCTTTGCAAGGTATGCCTTAGATAAACTAAGATTCTCTGCACATATTACGTGTAGAATAGAGGGGGGCAATTGTTATGCAACACATCATCACCCACAACTCCCAACACGAACACTAGAAACACTGCAAATATTATTGTCAGAAAATTACATCAAGTTCACATATCCAGAATGATTATGCCTAATGCCTCATTATAATTACATCAAGTTCACATATCCAGAATGATTATGCTTAATGCCTCATTATATAGACCGCAAGCTAAGTGCATTTTATCCTCAACTGAAAACTTAAATATCACAATTATGAGATTACTTTCAAGATTAAACAACATGCATGCATAGTACGTTACAAATTATGATAGACTAATTTACAAGTAAACAATGTTAAATATTGCAGTGCAAGGCTTGCCCTGCCAGGACCAGAGGAAAAGGAAGAAGAACTCACATCTCGAAAAAAAGCAGCTCAGCAGAACCCATCAACAGTTATAAATAAGCTGCCCTTGCCTTTCCCTGAAGATACAATCCAAGAGGAATTTCAACATACCAAAGTGTTCATGCAACTACAAAATGAACCTTTCGTTGAAATGCCAACAACTCCAGAGCCAGAACGCTATCAACCACCACAAAATGATATAGAGGATGCCTTCAAAGAAGAATCATGTGAAATTCCCACAACCAATCTAAACATAGAAGAGTTCACTCTGAACGTACAAAACTATATGCAACAAAACATGGAACTTCAAGAAGGTGAAATGTCAAAGGCATTGGTCGCCCTACATCCAAATGTTGCATCCATTTCTACACCAAAGCTGAAGGATGTGAGCAGGTTGAGAACAGAGCATTATGTGTAAGTGAGAAAGAGTATTCATTTCAGACTAATTACCTGAATTGCACAATTTTAATACTGGAAAAAAATAAAAAACTAAATAATGAAAAGAAGGGCAAATAAATTAGTAAGCATTGCAAAAGCAATAACTGTAATATATGAAACGATTTTGCATTTGCCCAGAATCTCACTAAACTTTAAACTTGCAAAGTTTAAGAGTTAACCTCAAGAAAAAAAAATTAACAAGAACCTCACATTCAATACACTCCTCCTTTGCAGAATTCTGAGCACTGTCATCCTATACTAGTGATAAGTTCTTAGCACTTCTGATATTTTGTATTTTGTTCTCTTTTAAGCAGTTATGAACTCCCTGATTCACATCCTCTTCTGAATGGGGTTAGTTATTGTTTTGTCTATTAACCATAGTTAGTGTTTTACAATATATACCCATCTTATTAATTAGTTATGAACTACAGTGGGAACAGCGAGAAACTGATGATCCAGGCAAATACCTCCTAGCAATATGGGCTCCAGGTAACAATTAACTTAATCCCCAAGTTCTTTCTAAATTAATGTGGATTGGTAGATGTTTGTGTTGGCATTTACAGCAGTATAAGTTGGGATGGTTTACAATATATGATTATTTTGGTTCTGACATTTTCCATTTTACCACTTTAATGTCAATAACAGGAGAGAAAGCAGATTCCATACAGCCACCAGAAAGAAAATGCAGCTCTCAGAACTATGACCAGCTTTGTAAAGAAGATGAATGTTTTGCATGCAGTAGTCTCTGTGAAGCAAATTCACAGATAGTTCGAGGGACAATACTGGTCTGAATGTTTACTATGCATTGTTATTAATATTTATTAACAATATTATAGTGAAAAAGAGGGTTGGGTAGGAAAATAATTCACATACAATGCAAATATTATGTAGGCTGACTAGAAATAATTTATGAACAGATACCATGTCGAACAGCTATGAGGGGAAGCTTTCCACTAAATGGGACATACTTTCAAGTAAATGAGGTAAGAGTGTTGTGACTCATTATCAAAAACCCAATTCCCTTATCTGTCTGTAATTTAAGTACCAAATATGTAATGTGATGCAGGTTTTCGCTGATAATGACTCCAGTATAAACCCAATTAGTGTTCCCCGCAGCTGGATCTGGAACCTTGACAGGAGAAAAGTGTATTTTGGAACCTCCGTAACATCCATATTTAAAGGTAACCACTGAAAAGCTAACCTATTATAATTGATCAAACAAAAACTGAGTCTATTTTTTTTTTTGTCAACCAGATTTATCAACACAAGAAATTCAACAATGTTTTTGGAGAGGTAAGATTTAGCTCCCAGAATGTAATTCTACTTATTGTTATTCAATATCCCTATTCAACCTATTTATATTTTAATAATAACTTTCATTAGATGGCAAACTACTAATAGGTCAAAGGGAGAAAACCTAACACAATTGTATGACTTTATTCACTCAGCACATGAGGGATGCCACAATCATGTCTATTGCTAGTAGATTAAAACATAATTATCTATAGGATAGTGCAGTGTGTAGCAATTTCACAGTATGTGCCACACTCATCACCATTTCAATCTATTAGAGACATGACTTCATTTACGAGAATTAAAAAATTCAGCATATTTTATCATATAGTTAACGTCTAAGCCTGAGGCATTTGAGAACTTTTAACCCGGTCAAATCAATATGGACAACTTCTAGGTCTTCTTACTGGTAAAGCCAACCATGTAGTTTACCTCCGGCAGTGATACCCATTGGTCAAAAGTCCGAACAAAATGGAAGTCTGAATTCAAGGTTGATAGCAACTCTCGGTAGAAATTTTCTCTAGCATTTGAAATCTGACCGATGTCTTTCATAATAATCTAGCAAGCAATCATGGTTGGTTCTCCTCAATCTCCAGACATTTCATATAGTTGACCTTCCATATGCTCTTCTCAGATTGAAAAATTCTGCAAATACATTATATATATATATATATATATATATATATATATATATATATATATATATATATATATATATATATATATATATATACTCTCATAATAGAATGACTGCATAGATAATCTATAAGAAAAGCAAGTGACAAGTAACCTTACATATTTAATAAGGCAGTGAAAATGTTTTGCAGGATATGTTTGCGTGCGAGGATTTGACAGGACAAGTAGAGCACCCCGTCCTCTGTTGGCTAGACTTCACTTCCCACGTAGCAAGAAGCCTAAGAAGAAGGACAATACCAAAAAGAAGTCAAAATCAACAAAGAAATCGAAACAAAATAAAGAACAGCCAGAATCGTTGTCGAAACCTAAGAAGGCCGGTAAATCTTCAAACCAAAAAATGTGATTTAATATTTATCTTGTAACCCGTGTACTGTAACAAAGTCACCAAATATGCGTTTTAGCTCCGTGACAATCAAAGAAGAATATTTATGCGAGAACTCAGTATAAATTAACTCATCAATATTCTTCTAGATTGAATTTTAGGCCTTTCAATTGACTATTTTCGGATTGTAATATTTATCAGTATTTCACCTTGGATCTTAATTTCTTTGTTGTATTAACATGCATGCTTTAAAACTCTTCCAATTTCTAGATCTGGTCACAACAAACTAAGATCCTCAAGTTCAAAATAAAATAAAAAAATGCACGAACCCAAGCGACGAGAACATTATAACGAAACCAAACCGAGCCCTAACTTAGTATACATCAAAACAAAGCTTTGGAACAACAATTGGAAAAGTGAAGATATAGAGTTTTAGATCAATAACAGTACCTTTCATTTCTTCTATCTCAGAACCTAAACAGCAAAATTGATTTCCAGAGAGAATGAGATAATGAGTGGGTGATAAGCTAGATTAGAGAAGAGGATAAGGAATGGTGGTATATAATACCCTTTATTGCCGCCTTACTGCCACTTTCAATTTCATTTCCCTCCCATTTTTTTTTTTTTTGGATTTTCTTTATTGATGTTTATTGCGCTCTGTCTTTGTGGTTCCTCGGGACTATTTCCCTTCCATCCAATGGATGTAAACTTCGATTTAATGACAACGAAAGCAAAAATAATATTAATGGTTCAATTATGGTTCTACTGTATTTAAATTGTTAGAACAAAATTATAATTTTAATAAATAATATAAGAGTTTGATAGTTAGTTATATGGTGTAATAAAATTGTCCAATTACAAGTCAAACTAAAAATAATTAAGTTTTTTGTCTTGAAAAATTTTACATTTAATTAAATAGTTCAAATAAATTATAAGTATTAGTTCAAACATTTTCATCAATTTGAAACCATTTTACCTTTTCTAATTAGTTTTGTGATGTCTTGTCCACGTCCTTTTGAGATGTCCACATCATTTTCAGATTCTTGGTTTTTTTAGCAATTGAATGATGAACTAATTGGAATTGAAAAAAAAAACAAAAAAAATAATTGAGCTGATTATAATTAGTTTGTTTTATGATTGAAGTAGACAAAATTTTAAATTAATTTGAGTCGGTATAATTAGTTTGGTTTAAGTATTAGATTCATCATTCCAATTTAACCTAATAAACACTTTTATTATGAGCTTTTTTTATGCTATTTTTTTTGTATGAGATGAAAGTGAAATTAAATAATAATAATAATATTAATATTAATAAAAGATAGAAGTCTTCTCTAACCCTCTGTGTGTTATTTTGGATGATTTATTGTTCAGAAAGATAGAAAAGTGAGTATTATATCTATTTGTTTCAAATAATTTGAAAGAATATACAAGTGTTGATTTAAGGGACAGTGGGATGAAAGTTCATATGCTTAAACGAAGAGATATACCGATAAACACATATTATCCAATGATAATTTACGTATTCCACGTAAAAACACAATGTATGGAATCCACACATAGTATCTCTTTTGGAAAGTTAAACATACATGTAAATGGACCTGAAAAAACTTGGCATCCATGTAAAGCAGAGATTTGTTCTTACTTGGCAAGGAATCATGTAGAGGAGCAAATGCATGAGGCAGGCCATGTTGACAGGGAACATTAACCATGGTAGGTGGAGGTTGGCTACCATTAAATACATATGAGAAAAGGTCATTTATACATTGTTGGTGAGCTTGCATTGCTGTGGTTTTCGTTCGGATAAGGGTTCTCGTGGCAAGTTATAGTTTGGTTTTGGTCTGTGTAGTGGGTGAGAGGGTCAAGTGCATGGTTTTGGTTGTTACAGAGAATTGATTCTTTGTGAGCTGAAAATCGATTATCTGACTATGAAAAACGAATCTCGTTCATAATAATTGATTTTCAACGAAGGAGAATTGATTCTCGATCAATGCATAATCGACTCCAACTTACGATAATTGATTATCGATCAAGTGTTCTTGCAACGAGAATCAATTATCATGTGTGAATTATGTTGTATTCATCATTGACGTGTGTTGTCTTATTGCAAGTGTTAAGTGTTGTTGTTGGTGGTTCGTCGTCGTGTTCGTGGTGCAGTTGTTGCTCATGAGTTGTTCTAATGGTGTTGTTGTTTTTCAGTAATCTCGTTCAGTCTGTGTTTGTAACGAGAATCAATTTTCGCGTGCATGAGTGGTGTTGTGTCCAACCATTGATGTGTATTGTGATGTTGCAGGTTTTAGTGGTGGTGTTGGTCGTGTTCTCAGCATGGTGGTCTTGTGGTGCTGTTGTTTGCAAGTCGTCTCGTCAAGCATGTGTTTGTAACGAGAATCAATTCTCATGTATGTGAGTGGTGTTGTGTCTAACCATTGATATGTGTGTTGTGTAGGTTTCAAGTGGTGCTAGTGGTGGTTTTCTCGGCGTGGTGTTGTTGGTGGTGGTGCAGTTGTTGATCATATGGTGGTCTCATGTGCTGGTGGTGGTGGTGCTTGTCATCGTTTGGGGGTTTGTTGTTGGTGGCTTGTCATCGTGTGGAGGTCGCGTGGTGGTGATGTTGGTGGTTCTCCTGTTGTTGACGCTCTTAGTTTGCTTTGTTTATAGTGATGTTCATCTTGTTGATTTTGGTGGTAGTGTTAGTGTGGAGTGAATCATTCTTAGTGTTGTTGGTGCTACAAGTTAAAGATAAGTGGATACATGATTAAATTATATGAATGTGTTATAAAAAAATTGTAATATGAATTTGTTATCAAAATATTACACTAGGGTTTTATGTTTATTTAACTTCAATTACGTGATCAAATTGAAATTTAGATTTGAGCCTATGTAGTTATTTAAGTTAGATGTAGGTATAAAAATTATTTATTATAATTAGGTGTATATTATATATTAAATATAAACCTAAAAATATTTAAAATATATACACAAAGTTAGATTTCATTATTTTTAAGATGGTTAATAATATAAAATATGAATTATATACTATATATTAAATATGAATATAAAAAATTAAACTATAATACATATTTTACTAAATTAGGTTTCTATTATTTTTAAGATTATTAATAATATATATTATAAATTATATTTAGGTAAATATTATATATTAAATACAAACCTTAAAAAAATATAAAGTATATATTTTACTTCCATTATTTTTAAGATGGTTAATAATATAAATTATAAATTATATTTAGGTTAATAATATATATTAAATATAATGATAGAAAAAATAAAAATATATAGATATATTTTTAATTTAGGTTTCCATTATTTTTAAGATTATTAATAATAAAAATTATAATTGATATAATATTTTCAAGATTATTAATAAAAATAAAAAAAAAAGTTATGTTTGAAGTCCAATATTATAATCTAAATTACTTTTTCTTACTTCAAAATATAATTTATACGATATATTTCTTTAGAGGATTTGTAAAATGATATCTTATATAATATCTTTTATACTTATATATCTCTTTAAATGATATTGTATACAATATCATTTAAACCGATTGGTCAAATGTTTTACTTAGATAGATCTTGATAATGATATTTTTTGTGATAACTTTGATTTATTGAATACTTACAATAATAAATAAATTTTGGTACAAATAGCAAATGATTTATTGTTTATGACTTAAATGTGTTACATCTGTCAACTCCAAAAATTTCAGAGTTTGTTTCTTAAAAAAAAACGTTGTCAAGAGTTATTATCGTACTTAGTATATATTGAATAATCTAGTGACATTATTCGGATGAGACCTAAAACATTCATTATATTATGCGAACAATTAAAAAAAATAGTAGGTAAAAGATGCATTTCGGTCAACTGTTGAATAACAAATAGTTAAAATTCTTCACATTATTAGACATAACATGAAGAATAAAAGTGTCTTATTCTTTTTCCATAGCTATGGGCAAACAGTTTCAAGATATTTTCATAATGTCTTGAATATCATATTGATGTTAGAGGCTGAATTCTTAATTCAACCATTTAGGACCAAAAATCCAACCTCATATTCTAAATAACAGTCGATTTTATCCATACTTTAAAGTAATATAGTACAAACTCATATGTCAATTTATGTACATAATGTATTTATTGTTGTTTATACTTGCATTTTTATTGGGTATTTAAGATTGCTTAGGGGCAATAGATGATACTCATGTATGTGTTAGGGTTCCACGAATAGATACCCCACACTATCGTGGAAGAAAAGATTGGTCAACACAAAAAATATTTGTAACATGTGATTTTGATATGAAGTTTACATATGTGTTAGCTTGATGGGAGGGAACTACATATGATTCACACATTTTAAATTATGCGCTTATTCGAGATGATCCATTCATTATTCCACAAGGTCAGTTCACATCATTTTGTTGGACTTGATTTGTGGTCACTTAGAAATCATTCAAATAATGTTAAGTATAATGATTGTAGGAAAATATTACCTTAAAGAGGTTGGGTTTATGTTAAAGGTAAATGTACTAACACATTATCGTGACGTAAGATATCACCTAACGGAGTACAACCGAAAATGTCCAAAAAATCCAAAAAAGTTGTTTAATATTCATCATGCGTAACTTCGAAATGTTGTTGAAAGGATATTTGGTGTTTTAAAGAAACGATGACCAAAATTATCTTAGCATGTTGTATTTTTCACAACTATTTTCGTGGAGTCGACAATGATGACTCATTGATAGTTGAGGTTAATCGAGAATTGATGGACGAAGATGTACATCCTTTTAGCATACAAGATCGAGATAATGATTATAGGCTAAGGTCAAACCTTAGAGATTTTATTGCAAGCAATATGTGGAGAGGAACAACGAATCAGTTTGTTTCCACTGACAATGTATATACTTGTAAAATTGTAGAAAAAAAAGAAGGAATCAAAATAAAATTCATTCTTCTATTGTATATCTTATATAGTGATGTAAATTACTTTTACATATATGTAATATTTTTTGACCTCCTACTCTTATACAAATAATAATAATAAAAAAAATGTCACATTAAATGGTATCAGAGCAACGTTTCATGTGTGACCTGTACAATGAGTCTATCATGATATCTTATGAATCCTAACTTATATAATTCCAGATGGCAAATAATAGAAGGAACAACGAGTTGACAAAAGTGGTACAAGCTATCCGAGACATGGCCGCTACATTATTAAGGAACCAAAGACCTAAAGGAATCAATGGATCACAAGGTTTAGTTGAATTTAGGAGAAACAAACCTCCACAATTTTCTAGAGGAACCCAGAAAAGGCTGAATTATGGATTAAAGAATTGGAATAAATATTTCAAGTTATGAATTGTCCTAATGACCAAAAGGTGAATTATGTCGTGTTTATGTTGATAGGAGAGGTTGAATATTGGTGGGATAGTATCAGGAGATTATTAGAAGGAGGAAGAATAATCATTACTTGGGAAGTGTTTAGAACAAAATTTTTAGAAAAATATTTTCCCAATGATGTGAGAAGAACGAAAGAAATAGAGTTTATGTAATTAAAGCAAGGAAGTATGATAGTAGGAGAATATGCCTCTAAGTTTGAAGAGCTAGGAAAATACTCTGCATTCTTTTATCACCCCCGATGAAAGAATGAAGTGTATAAAATTTGAGAATGGACTTAGGCCCGAATTGAGAAAAGCAGTAGGAATACTAGAAATTTCTGATTTTCCTACGCTTATTCATAAATGCAAATTTTTGGAAGATTTTGAAAATCATCAAAATAGTAAACCAAAATCTTTTGGACCCCAGCATAATAAAAGGAGACAAAATGAAGAAAAACCTTACAACCGCCCCCACTGGAGATCCTAACCCAATCAATTTTCTGCAGGAAATTTTAATCACCTCAAGTGTTTTAAGTGTTGACAAGATCATTATGCTAAAGATTGTCATCTTAAAAGACCTGTCTGTTTCAAGTGTGGGAAACCTGGTCATATATTCTCTGAATGTCGGCAACAAAAACCAAATTCTGATCCTTCTACACCAAAAAGAAGACCTCCGATAACAAGAAGAGTATATACCATGAATGGAACTGAAGCTTCTCAGAATAATGATTTGATCCAAGGTATGTGTTTCATTCAAGGCAAAACTTTAAATGTACTGTATGACTCAGGCGCAACTCATTCATTTATTTCCAATGATTGTGTCCAACACCTTGAATTGCCGACTTCTTTTCTAGATAATAGTTTGATTGTTTCAACTCTCACAAGTAAGTATGTAATCACCAATAAAATTTGTCTAGATTGTCCTTTGTTCATTGAAAACAGGAAATTCCTTGTAAATTTAATTTGTCTACCTTTATCTCAATTAGATGTAATCCTGGGTATGGACTGGTTATCTTTCAATCAAGTCCTTCTAAATTGTGCAGAAAAATCAGTAATATTTTCAAATTCTGAAAATCTTTTGAGTTTCTCTACCAACTCAGTAAATGAGTCTTTAAAGAACAAAATTCAAGGATATTTGCTACTATCTTCTGCGGAAGTAAAAGAGGAAGTCAATTTGAAAATAATAGTAGTTGTTCAAAAAATTTCTGAAGTTTTTCCTGATGATATTCTTGGTTTACCACCCAACAGAGAGATTGAATTTTCAATAGATTTAATGCCTGAAACTGGACCAATTTCTATGGCACCATATAGGATGTCCCCTTATGAACTGACAAAACTGAAGAAACAATCGGAAGAATTACTTGAAAAACAATTCATTCGTCCTAGTGTATCACCTTGGGGAGCCCCTGTTTTATTAGTTAAGAAGAAAGATGACAACTTTAGGTTGTGCGTAGATTATCGTCAGTTAAATAAATTCACCATAAAGAATAAATACCCTCTTCCAAGAATAGATGATTTGTTATATCAATTAAGGGGAGCTTCTGTATTTTCTAAAATAGATTTAAGATCAGGATATCACCAAATTAGAGTAAAGGCAGAAGATGTACAAAAAACTGCATTTAGAATTAGGTATGGTCATTATGAATATCAAGTAATGCCTTTTGGTGTGACCAATGCTCCTGCAATATTCATGGATTATATGAATAGGATTTTTCGTCCATTTTTAGATCATTTTGTTGTGGTTTTTATAGATGATATTCTTATTTATTCTAAACTTTTGAAGATCATGCGGACCACCTTAAAGTTGTTCTTCAAATTTTAAAAGACAAACAATTGTATGCTAAATTGTCTAAGTGTGAATTTTGGTTAAAAGAAGTGAAATTTTTAGGTCATGTGATTTCCAAAGAGGGAGTGTCAGTAGACCCAACTAAGGTGGAAACAATTCTACAATGGGATCCACCAAAAACAGTGACTGAGATTCGTAGTTTCCTGGGTTTGGCTGGATATTATAGGAGATTCATTGAAGGATTTTCTAAAATGGTTATGTCTTTAACCCAACTCACCAAGAAAGGTCAAGTTTTTGAATGGACAGAAAAGTGCGAAAATAGTTTTCAAGAACTTAAGAGAAGATTAACCACTTCCCCTGTACTAGCATTACCTAACCCAACTGGACATTTTGTGATATTTTGTGATGCTTCCAAAATGGGATTAAGATGTTTTCTTATGCAAGATAGAAGGGTAGTTGCATATGCCTCGAGACAATTAAGAACATAAGAAAAATTATCCAACTCATGATCTAAAACTAACCGCCATCGTTTTTGCACTCAAAATATGAAGACATTATGTGTATAGTGGTAAGTTTGAGGTTTTTAGCGATCATAAAAGTCTTAAATACTTGTTTGATAAAAAAGAGTTAAATATGAGACAGAGAAGATGGATGAAATTTTTGAAAGATCATGATTTTGAATTAGATTACCATCCAAGAAAGGCAAATGTAGTAGCAGACGCTTTAAGTAGAAAATCTTTATATGTCTCTTCCCTTATGATTCATGAGATGAGTCTGCTAGAAGAGTTCAGAAACATGAATTTATCAATTACCATGAACCCTGATAGAATAAAATTAAACTTAACTCAGATTAGTAGTGGATTACAAAGACAAATTCAAGAGGCTCAAGTAGTTGATGAATTTATTCAAAAGAAAAAGAAGTTGATAGGACAAAAGAATGGAGAAAAATTTGGCATAGATAAAGCAGGAATTTTGAGATTTAGTGGTAGAATATGTGCGCCTAATAATGTAGAGATTAGAAAACTAATTTTAGATGAAGCACATAAGAGTAAATTAAGTATACATCCAGGCACAACAAAAATGTATCAAGATCTTAAGAAAATATTTTGGTGGCCTAAAATGAAGAAGCAAATGGCACAATATGTAACATCATGCTTAGTTTGTCAAAAAGCTAAGATATAACATCAAAGGCCTGCATGAATGCTACAATCTTTAGACATACATGAATGGAAATGGGATAATATTGCAATGGACTTTATAGTTGGTTTACCACGAACAATTCAAAAATTTGATTCCATATGGGTTATCGTGGATAGGTTGACAAAGTCTGCTCATTTTCTACCCATTAACATCAGGTATTCATTGGAGAAACTGACTGAATTGTACATAAAAGAAATTGTGAGGTTACATGGAGTTCCATCTAGTATTATTTCTGACCGGGATCCTAGGTTTACTTTTAAATTTTGGGGAAGCCTACATCAAGCCTTAGGAACTAAGCTTCATCTTAGCTCAGCTTATCATCCTCAAACTGATGGACAATTAGAAAGAACCATTCAGTCCTTGGAAGATTTGTTGAGAGCATGTGTGTTAGAAGATTTTGGTAGTTGGGATCGATACTTATCATTAATTGAATTTACTTATAATAACAGTTTCCATTCTAGCATAGGTATGACACCCTATGAGGCATTGTATGGGAGAAAATGTAGGACACCTTTATGTTGGTTTGAGATTGGAGAAAATTTAATCTTAGGTCCTGACATGATTCAACAAACCACGGAGAAAATTAAGATGATTAGGGAAAAATTAAGAACAACTCAAAGTCGACAGAAAAACTATGATGACAAGAGAAGACGACCCCTTGAATTCAAAAAAGGTGAACATGTATTTTTGAAAGTAACACCGATAACCGGAGTTGGTAGAGTAATGAAAGTTAAGAAACTCACTCATCGATTTATTGGTCCCTATCAAATTCTTAGAAAAATAGATCATGTTGCTTATCAAATTTCCTTACCCCCTTTCCTTTCTAATCTTCATAATGTGTTTCATGTGTCTCAATTAAGAAAATATATTTTTGACCCTTCTCATGTAATAATGCCAGATACAGTACAATTAAAGGATAATCTTACATTTGAAATAATGCATGTACAGATTACAAATATGAAGATCAAGCAACTGAGGGGAAGACAAATTCCACTAGTAAAGGTTGTTTGGAATGAAATTACTGGAGATGCTACGTGGGAATTAGAAAAGAAAATCAAAGAAAGTTACCCTCATCTATTTTAGTCGCTAAAAATTTTGAGGACGAAATTTCTGTAAGTATGGGAGAAATGTAACATCTCAATTAATGTAAAAGATAAACATTATCTTATCTTAAAAGATAAACATTATCAAAATCATAATTACTGCATTTATGATTATGTAATTAAATAAATAATTAAATAAAATACTATAAAAAGGGTAGGGGAAGGACCCGTAAGAAGAAAGAGAAGGGGAAGATAGAGAAAGAGAGAAAGAGAGAAAGAAGAGAGAGAAAGAAGAGAGAGAAAGAAGGAGAGAGAAAGAGAAAGAGAGAGGGAGGAAGAGAAAGCAGAGAAAAAAATTTGTCTCTGCACAAATTTTGGTACCTCATCCGCAACTCTTAAGATAGGGGAGGAGAATATTATCAGTAAATCTATTTTATTTTGCTTATAGTTGTGGAGTGAGGTGTCCTTAACCTCATTCTATTTATTTAGTTATTTGTTTATTTATCTCTAATAATGTATTGGTCCTATTTATTTATTTTATTTTATCTCCAGTCTTGCATCTGGTCCTATTTTAATTATCTCCAGTTATGTACTTGGTCCTTTTTGTTTATTTTATTTTATCTTCTCAGTTTTGCACTCGGTCCTATTTTAATTATCTCCAGTTATGTACTCGGTCCTTTTTATTTATTTTATTTTATCTCCAATCTTGCACTTAGTCCTATTTTAATTATCTCCAGTTACTTACTGGTCTTGTTTGTTTACTTTATTTTATCTCTAGTAATGCAACGATCCTATTTATTAATCTATAGTTATATTAATCAATTACAATAATATCTATTTGTGAAGATTTGATGATATTGTAGATGGAGGTTGGACCTTGGGGATTTAAATAAGTAAATATCACTCGTGATGAGTGATTAAAATTAAGCTCATTTATCCTAACTAGTCACTACAAATATAATTTAAATCTTCATAAAATAGAATATGTTGAAGAAGTTGAAACATATATATTTATATATTATAAGATTGTATTATTGTAATTGATAAATGTTTTCACTCCCTATTGTGATCTTTTGTGCATATTTTATTTAAACATCAACTTAAGTAGATGAAGGTGCCAAATATTCCAAATCTCTTTTCTGTAAGCATCACTACCTTCTTTCCAGGAACTACTTGGAACACAAATGCTATAGACAACTCGGTTACTTTTAGAGGGACAAAATTTTCAATAATAACATTTGTATCCGATATGAGAAATCTCATTATGTTAGTGGTTACCTTTTTTATGCCTCCTACCTTTTTCCAAAACCCTTTAATCAGTTTGTTTCCACCGGCAATGTAGATACTTGTAAAATTGTAGAAAAAAATAGAAGGAATCAAAATAAAATTCCTTCTTCTATTGTATATTTTATATAGTGACGTAAATTACTTTTATATATATATGTAATATTTTTTGACCTCCAATTCTTATACAAGTAATAATAATAAAAAAAACGTCACAATTAACACATGGGGTGATTGTTTTTAAGTAAATTATTTACTTTAAAACAAGAGTTAAAAAAAAAAAAGTGTACTTTGCAAAGGTTGAATGAGATTGAGTCCGATATAAAATAATTAAATAGTAAAAAAAATCACACAGAAAAAACTTTTATTAAATTAAAATCATAAAATAAATTTGTATTTTTATTAAACTATTGTATTTACTATTTATTATACACATTACTCTTTTTTCTTAAAATTAACGATTTAAATTTTGAAAATGTATTATTTATATTAATTAAAAGTGTCACAACTAAATTAATTCAATTTTAGTGTCAAAACTAAGTTATTAAGTTTGAATAAACCTATAATTATTATGATTAATAAAAAAGAAAAATAAAATAAAAATCTTAAAAAATAATTGCATAATCAACCAAAGGAAAAATGAAAAATCATGTTAAGATCTATAATTTGGAAAATATTTTTTTTTCAAAAAAAAATTGTAATTATAAATTCTATATGTATGAATATAATTTTTAAATGGTGATTATATTCTCTATTCTGAACATATAAAAAATTGTCACAATTTTTTTATAAGTTGCCTACACAATAAAAAAAATATTATCGAATTCTTTATCCAGTGAATGTTACAATTTTTTTGTGCTCAACGCGATAAATTTATAATTTGATTGGATTTCTAATGTTTTTATATTTATCAAATATTATTGAACTTTATTTAAAATTTTTAAACATTTTTTTATTAATTATATATTTTTTTAGGGCTCAACTTGTATATTTTTTTATTTTTTTAATTGAAATTAGAAAGTAAATCTAATTTGCCTGATGAATCAATTGATCATTGTTAATATATTATCATTATTAGTTTGTATTAATTTAGGTAGGGTCAGATGTCTTATATAGGCAATCTTGTCATATATTAATAACTTACTTGACAAATAAAAAATATAAATAAAATAACAATAATAATAAATATAATACAAGTTTAGTTAAAATGCACTGTATGTTCTTTCATTTTGATTTGATAACGTCTTGTAAATATTAAACAATAAAAAATAATGAATGATTAATCATATTAAACATTTTTTAAATCTATAAATTTAAGGACTTCTGATAATTTGACGTTTTAATTTTATTTAATATTAGTTGTAAATAATAATAATAATAATAATAATATGGTTTAATTTTATTATTAAGGTATACCCTTTTATATATAACCATTAAAAAAATCCATATAAAATTGGAATGGTATGAATTTAATAGTTTCAAAGATGAAAGTTGAAATGCTATTTTAAATAGTTTATCTACATTATAAATATTTTACAAAATCTAAATATGAATAATTATAAGCAAATATTCCATAAAATTGAAAACATATGAATTTAATATTTTTAAAGATGGAAGTTGAAATGTTATTTTAAATAGTTGATATGCACTAAAAATAATTTACCAAATTTAAATATGAATAACTATAAACAAATATTCTATAATCACTAAAATTAATTTTTTGTGTAATAATACTTTCTAAAAATATAAATATTAAATTAATTTAATATGTAATATTTTAATTATAAAATTTAGGATACAAGTTATCTTTATAATTTTAAATAAAAAGTTTTATAAATACTAAAAAATATTTAATTCAAACATTAAATTAAGAAAATTTATGATAGTTTAAAAATAGAAAATTATTTAATTAAATACTTCCTGATTTAAAGATATATGTTAAGATAATATATAATTTAAAAATATTTATTTAAATTAATAGTATTTTTGCAATAAATATTAGTTGAACACTTTTATCAAGTTTCATTTTTAAGACAAGTATTATATTTGAAAGTCTTAAATTTTTCTAAAATAAAAATTATTAATTTATAAATATTTTATAAAACAATTACACGCTTTAACTTTTTTATTAAGAGTAATAATGATTATAATCAAATTTTAAAAATAATAATATTTTTTAATACACAATAGTATTAATTTTAGATAAATATAATAAGTATAAAATATAAAAATGTAATTATTTTTATTTAAATTCAAATTTTAATTATTATGTGTGAGAAAATATTTTAATATAAATAATATATTTAATGAATTATGACTAATTAACATTACGAGTTGCTAACATATTTGTAATGCTCCCAAAATTTCTTATACTTCCAACATTTAGATGTGGTTTTATAGATTATATTTTTTTCTTTAAACAAATTGTTCAATATGTTATTTAATAAATATTAATTACAATTTCATTAATTGTTTTTAATGATTTTTCCGACTTTCCTCATTAAACAATTATCCTTTTATCTCAAATATAACCACAAAACTTAATTTTACACTAAATAATAAATATAATTAATATTAAATAATGTTATTAAATAATATTAAACTTTCCATAATATATATATATATATTATTTTTCGGAGTATAGTTTAAGATTTGTCACTGATAATAGTATAGAAACTTTTGTTTCAAAAACATGAATAATTAATATAAAAACAAATTATGATTAAAAAGCCAATATTCATTAATGAGGATTTGAATGAAGAGATTTAGGAAGAATTTTTTTTCTTCACTAGCATCTTATTAAATTTATAATTAAGAAATAACATTATTTTATCAATATTTATCTGACTAGCACCATTTTCTTACATAGTTGGAATTTGATTGTGAGAGGCCAAATTTCAACCTCATTAATTAATATAATTTTTAAAATAAAATAATATTTATTAAATATAATAATTAAATATAAATATATATATTTTATATAAAATAAATATATAAATATTATATATATATATATATATTTTAAATTTTATTTATTTATATAATTATATGAAATAAATATAAATATAATTTTTTAAATAACATCAAAATATATCTATATAATTATATTATTAATATATTTTTATAAATATAATAAAAACAAATATATTTAATATATATAATATTTAAATATCTATTTATATTTTTATAAATATAATAATATTTAATAAATATATATTTATATTTTTCTATATAACATTTTTACATAAATAATTTATATATATATATATATATATATATTATTTAAATATATTTTTAATATAAAATAATTTTAATAAGTAAAAATAATAATTTTTTATAGAAATATATAAATATTTTATTATATTTTAATATATTTTTATTATATGTATAAAAATATATTAATAATATAATTATATAAATATATTTTATGTTATTTAAAACATAATATTTATAATTATATTATATAATTATATAAATAATTTTTTAATAGTATATATATATATATATATATATTTAATTATTATATTTAATAAATATTATTTTATTTTAAAAATTATATTAATTAGTAAGGTTGGAATTCAACCTCCTGACTGAATTTCAACTATATGTGAAAATGGTGTTAATCAGATAAATATTAATATAATAATATTATTTTTAAATTATAAATTTAATAACATAGTAATCAGATAAATATTTATAGAATTATGATATTTTTAAATTATAAATTTAATAGCATATTACTAAAAAAAATCAATTTATAAAATATATGATAATTTGTTTATGTTAATTTGAGCGGATTTAGATGATAGATTACGTCTGACACTATCTCACAAATCTATTATGAAATTGTGATAATAAATATTTGAATTATCTTTATTAACTTTCCTTATTTACTTATCTCATTCTATTTAAATTATCCTTATTAACTTTCTTTGTTTATTTATCTTATTCTACTTCACACAATATTGATAATTTGGTGACTATATTAAAAATATTTTTATTCAATTATCTTATATTTTATTACATTATTTAAATCTTTTCAAATATATTATTTTTTCTCAATGTAAACAACCCTACTCAAATAATATAAAATTTACTCAAATAATCTAAAATTTACTCCTTAGAATTTCCACCTCAATTCAAACAAAGTTAATAAAATTAGAACTATTTATGAAAAGCTAAATTTAAAGGAAAAAACAGCATATTTATGCATAACTTTTTTTTATAATAATAATAATAATAATAAAAATCATTTATTTATGAGCCAGAATCGGATACTGACCGTAGGTATTAATGGAGCGTTCAGTACATCCATTTTTGCAATGTACTATCTATTCTTTATTTTCTTTAATAAAAAATGTACATATTGATTTGTTTATATTAAAATTCATGCATCATTACTTCTTGAAAGATTGGAACATTCACTGAAGCTATGTCCACCTGTTAATGGTTGAAGTCAAACCTTGTACTTGTAAAAGGAGAATCAAAATAAAGTGGTAGAATACCGGTGGAGTGAGTGGCGCGGGACCTTCTGATCCAACGTGTGAACCAAAAATCGATTGCGCCATACTTCGAAAAAGGTTACCAAACCGCTAAAATATACAACTATTAAAACAAAAGATCGTTACGACCTCCACCAAACTCTATAGAGAAAGGAAAAAGGAGAGACCCACTCACTCCCACCCGGCGAAAGGAGAGAAACAGCAGCGCAATGGCGGGTTTTAGGGTTTTATGAAACGCGTACAAAGCCTCCATGGAAATGCCCGCTAGAAGATCCACCAACTACTTCCTCCTCAACCAAACGCCTGAAGACAACTTAACGGTTCCGTTGTTCAACTCTTCCTCCGGCGACGGTCAAAACAACCGGAGCAAGTTGGAGAGAGTATCTGATTGGGACTCCGTCGCCGATCACAGGCAGGGGAACCGGATCGGGAATTTGTACTCCTCTTTCGGGATGCAGCGGCACTCCAGTGGGAGCAGTTTCGGCGAGAGCTCGCTCTCTGGTGAGTTTTACGCCCCCACTTTGTCCAACGTCGCCATCGATGAACCCGACGGATTCAAATTTGGCGAGGTCAGAGGCAGGTATTCAGACGCGGTGGGGAGGAGCGACGGATCCTACGGTAAGAGCTGGGCGCAACAGACGGAGGAGAGTTATCAGTTACAGCTGGCATTGGCTCTTCGGCTTTCTTCCGAGGCCACTTGTGCTGATGATCCCAATTTTTTGGATCCCGTGCCCCATGACTCGTCTTCCAGGTCACCGTGTTCCCCCGAGATTGTGTCGCATAGGTTTTGGGTATGTTGATTATTTGTTATGGCAATTGTGCTGTTCCATTTGTGATTGGTTGCCAAGTTCCGGTGATTACTGGGGTTTGGAAATTTGTGAGCATGAGAGTTTTTAGATTAACCTCTATATGAGGTATATTTAAATAAATCGAGCAACCAATGAAAAACAACAATGACATGTGAATGGACGTTGTCACAGCATGGTTCTGGATTTCTGGTAGTCGTGACTGAAGCTTGAGAATATTTACCAGTCAAATTACGTTACTCCAAAAACATTTTTATTAGTATAAGATAGGGATGTAAAATAATTTGAATTCTTCCATAGATTAAAATAAACTTTGCATCTCAGTTCTATTTTTTGGAGAAGTGGGATAAAAGTTATGTGAATAAATTGAATTTAGCTTACGAGAGGAGCTTAGATTTGTTTAGTCTTCTCATTTTTTTATTTTTTAAAAGTGTTTATGGAGATATTTATCCAAACATGTATTCTTGTCAAGTAAAGCTGCAGTCGTTTTATGGTTAACATCATGTTATGCATGTGTACAATTGAGTCTTTATGGGTTTGTCTGGATTTTCTAGATTGTATTGGAAGGATTATGATTATTTTAAACGGAAATTTGTATGTATAATTTTAAGTTCATGAACGAGTGTTTCTTGGTATTTGACTTGACTGGATGCTATTGGGGAGTGCTTAAGTAAGAAACCCTAAGCTGTGTTCATTAGTTGCAAAGGGATGAGTTGGTTCATGAATTACAATGTGCAAATCTGCTAGGATAAACAGGGATATCAGGGCTTTTATTTTGGAACACTTGTTGTAAAAAGTTATAAACTACTGTGATTTGTTGTGGCACTGACAGTGGAAAAATTGCCTCTTGAAATTTGTACTGATTGACCTGTTATTATTGTCAGTTCTGGTGCTTCTTGAAGTTTTTATCAGAGAAAGAAGTTTTCCCATTTTCTGTAATTTTGTAACGCCCATTTATTTGAATTTTAACTGTTTTAAGAGTTCTAGCAAATCTTGAAAATATGTAATAATATTTTGGTATTATTGGGGTGACATAATAGTCTTTGTTACCAACTACTCCCGATTTTTCTATTGGCAACAGAAAACTAGCTTGTTCAATGGAAGCATTTCACCATAAATTTGTACTGATGTTGTGTGGTTCTGCCCAATGGGCATATTATCTTTTTACTATGTCCTTAAATTGTGATTATTGAAGCTTGTTTGGCCTGTTCTTAATACTTATTAAGTTTTGCTACTTACCAAAATTTTTTGTCTTAAGGAGATGGTTAAATCTTGAAGCTGATTTGCCTCTATTGTGGGTCGTTTACTGTAAAATGTACTATTTTAATGATTTGGAAAAATGATGAAATAGTGTAATATTTTGGCATTATTGTGGGTGATAGAATGTGTGGTGTCCTATTAGATGAATTTATGTTGAAGGGTATAATTATAATTCTTTTTGAGGGAAGAAGTGAAAATATGGTTGTTAAGTTGACATGTGAGTTTAAACTAAGATGGGAAAACCCTCCTCTCTTTATTATGTTCTTATTGCCATTTTTTTAACTATTTTGCTTTAATTTTTCAAAAAAATCAGGGAGGTAACTAGAAGTAGCTCCATCTTGATATATTTGTGTTACTTATTGGTAAGCATGCAATTGATATGATGTTTTGTTAATTACGTGCACCAGGTGAATGGCTGCCTATTATACTTTGACAAAATTCCTGACGGCTTTTATCTAATTCATGGGATGGATCCCTATGTATGGACTGTGTGCACTGATCTGCAGGAAAATGGCCGAATACCTTCAATAGAGACACTAAAATCTATAGACCCTTCTTCTGATTCTTTACTTGAAGTAGTTTTAGTGGATAGACATGGTGATCCTATCTTAAAAGAATTGCAAAACAAGGTACATGACATTTCTTGTTGCTGCATAACAACAACAGATGTTGTAGACCAGCTTGCAAAGCTGGTATACAAATGTATGGGGTGAGTCTCCTTGGCATTATTGGCTATGAACTATTTAACTTGCACCAGTCTAATTGTGTTTTATTGTTGTAACAAGGGGTTCAGCTTCTGTATGGGAAGACGATCTTTTTTCCACATGGAGGGATTGTATTAATGATCTAAGAGATCGCTTAGGATCTGTTGTTGTTCCAATTGGCAGTCTATCTACTGGACTTTGCAGGCATCGTGCTGTATTATTCAAAGTAATACCTCCAATTCTATGTGATGGCCAAGGCTGTAATTGTGTATTTTGACTATATTATTATGGTAGTATCATTTTTCTTGGTGAAGGGGGTGTGGGTGTCAATGGTTTAGCAAAAGTGACGTATTTTGAGTTGTTCTTGCACTGACATTCCTTTTACATTATATATCTTCAGGTGCTAGCTGACACTATTGATTTACCATGTCGAATTGCAAAGGGCTGTAAATATTGTTCAAGAGAAGATGCCTCATCTTGTCTTGTTCGATTTGGGTTAGACAGGTATATGTTTTGGTGCTTAGCACATCTGCTATTATGTTAACAAGTAGAACTGCAATTTAAATAGGTGTTTTCCGAGGCTGTTCCGTGAGACCATAGTATGAAGTGTAAAATTACAATGTGCCATAGCCTTTCAGGGAACATTCTGGGAACTAACTTCTGTTTTAAACTATATAACTACAGGGAATACATGGTTGATCTAATTGGGAAGCCGGGTTGCTTATGTGAGCCTGATTCCTTGCTGAATGGTCCATCCTCCATCTCATTTTCTTCACCCTTGCGCTTTCCAAGACTCAAACCAGCTGGACCAACCATTGATTTCAGGTCACTGGCCAAACAGTATTTCTCGGATTGTGTGTCCACTGAGCTTATCTTTGATAGTGGTATTGCAGGTAATATTCATGTTTCCTATTCAATGTATGATACTCTAAATCTAAGTTTGTATTATGCTATATGAGTCTTGGTCTACATAATGGGTATTGTATTGCACTATTTTAAAATTTAGGGGAAATTACACTTAATTCTCCTGAGGTTATGCTAATGATACTCACACCCCTTTAGTTTTAAAATAGAGATTCACCTTTTTTATCTTTTTAATAAAATGTCTAATTTAAAATAGACGTCCACCTTCCATATATTTTTTTTATAAATTGTACTCACCTCCTTTATATTTTTAATAAAGTGACACTCATCTCCCTCATTTTATTGAAAAACATCATATTAAATAAAAATTTAGAAATTTTTAAAATTAAAGTTTTAATATGCAAATTAAAGATTTCTTAATTAGCAAAAATTTGAATGGTTTAATTTTTATATGGAAAAATTATCATAAAAATTGTACTGCTACTAAATTATAGACTGTTTTACAAAATTATATACAGATATATCTTTGAGAAAATATTTTTTTAATATAAAAATAAATTAATAGATATAAAATATATGATAAAATTTACTAATTTATTATTATGTTTACATATATTGTTATACAAACATAAATATAAATAAAACAAGGAATATAAGTTTTACTCTATTAATAACATAAGGGAAGTGAATATGTGTTTTAAAATTAGAATGTGATATTATTTTTTTGGTCCTACATTGAGTTTTCCCTGTTCCATTAGGTTAGGGACTAATCCTGTTTGCAATTTTTTGACCAGACTGGCTTGTTCCATGAATATTAGGTTAGAAGAATGGACAGTGTATGGAAAGTAGTAGTCGGAAAAAAGTAATCTTGACTACCAAAGAGACTATTAATGTAATCTTGTCCATACATTTGGGTGTAAACTTTTTGCACCAAATGAGCCTTGAATTACTCTAGAATGGGGGTAAAGCCATTAATAACCAATAAAAGATTTACCAAGAGGATGGGGGACCAAATCCTAGGCTAAATACATTACTCTAGAATGCACACATCTTTTCAATCATTGTTTTCCTCCATTCTAGGGGAAATAATTCTATAGGATTAGAAATAGAATATAAAGAAGAATGATAATTATAATTTTAAGGAGAAAATTTACAAGGTTAATATAGTGGGGAGATGAGTTACAAGTGGATCAAATGCTTTTTCTGTGTAATAGGCAAATCAGTTCCGTACGTAGGACTGAATCCCATAAGAGTTCACTATAATCATGTAGGACAACATGAATTCGGCCAAAAGACATAGGATAGGACATTAAAATGATGAAGTGCAAAAAGATTCATCTGGTCATCACAAACCCCATAGAACCTCTTACTGTCATCAGTATGAAGGGGAAGTGCTTTAGTCTAAACCGATTTACAAGTGATATGAAGGCAGAAATTTGGTTTAACCTTCCGGTGAAGGGTTGACTTAATGAAACTGCACAATTTAGCATCAATCTTCTCCATTTAGCATGACAGTGGCGAAAATGGTGAGATGATCTCGATATTATGTACCAAAAATTTATATGGTGATAAGTGAGATAGTTTGATTTATCCTACTTCTTAGTGTAGAGAGGGAAATTTGAGAAAGTACAATTCTTGTGTGTTCTTTGTGGGGTCTAAAGTGGTACCAGAAACTTGAGAAATATGGAATATTTTTTTACTGAAAAGGTTGTTGGAGCAATCATGACGTTTGTGGATAAAAAAGTCATTAGAAAAAGGAAGAAAGGTCAGAAGAAGGTTGAAGATCAGAGAGATGAACCAAAGATATACATGGTTCACCAAAAATATTTCTCTGGGAATAGTGGGTCTACAGGGGAGGTACTGTTCTCATAATGTTTCCTTGTTAGGCTTTTTGAAATCATGTTTAAAATAGAGAACACAAAGACATGGTCTGAATACTGTGTCTGAATACACAACGTATAGCCTCGTTACATTTATTATGCATGTACAGAAGATATTTTGTTTGCTCGAAAATAAAGTTTACTTGACTGTAATAATAAACAAAATATAATATTCTGATTCTCAACAATGATAAACTCGTCCTTGTTCTTTTATATATTTGTATTTTAGTGAATGGATTATCTATGCTAACTCTCTATAATCAATTTGTCTAACTTCCTGATTCAGTGTCATGTTACAGTTTTCTTATTTCAACCAAATTGTATACCTTGCTGTTTATGTCAGTTATTTTCTTTACCAAGTGATAACACCTATCCTTACTTTTGTTTTTTTGTATTTGTTGACTGTAATTATTGGACAAATTCCTCTTCTTTTCAATTAGAGAAATTCCAAGCATTTGGTTGCCTAAGTAAAGAACGGGATGCAAGTATAGGATATCTGTATTTTTTTTTTAATTTTATTTTTTAATACAATACCTATTATTGATGAAGATTTTGGATTCTCTTTTCCAGAACAGTATGAAAGGCAGTACAGGGACAGGAGCCCTGGGTCAACTCCAAATGATAACAACAAAAATTCTCGTGTTCCTTCAGAACAACAAACTAATCATCCAAGTGCACATGATCGAGGCTCCAAAACATTTAAATCAGGTAACCCTCCACAGAATGATGTCGAACCAACATTGACAAGTAAGGATTCATTGCCTTTAAAGCATAATAGTCCTGGTCATAGAGATACACGGACCAGATTGCTTATGTCTAGCAAACCATCTAGAGAGTTTTCCCTAGATATGGAGGATCTGGACATACCATGGACTGATCTTGTTTTAAAAGGGAGAATTGGATCAGGTATGTATGCTCTTCTATAATTTGCATATTATTTAAAATCTTGCTTTTTGTTGATTCAGTGGGATGGGGTTGGTGTTTAGAAGAGAAAAATTGAGGGAGATAGTCAAGGTAAAAAAAAAGTAATGTAAGGTAGTGGTAGTGTCAATGAAAATAGAAAAGAAAAAACAGAATATGCGCTTAACAATGCAATAAAACTCTTCAATCCCTCTCTGATCAGGAGAGCATATATTAAAAGAAGGCTCGGACACTTCAATCCCTCTTCTTATCTGAGGGAGGTTCTGTAAGAAAGGTAATGGGTCAGAGAACCCAAGAAGTCATTTCAACTATCCTATCACATAATTGTAGGAGGATAATAATGGACCTCTAACATGTGTATAAGAGAACAAAAAGGAAAATGGACTATGAGGTGTTGACCAAGGAAAACTATAGGAGGTACACAGGATGGGTTGAGTTGGATTCGGCGAAACTCATCACCTAACCAAATAAAAAATTGAGTTTGGTTGGGCTGGGATTTTGCATTTTCTTTGTTTGAACATTTTTTGTTAGATTTTTAGAATATATATATTTTTTTAAATAGACTATATTATGTAATTAGAAATACATATTTAATTAATAAAATAACTAAATAAATTAAATAATGATTATATTACTATGATTAATATTATTTTATAATTTTGGTTAGGTTGGATATCAAGTTCAACATACAAAATTTGTCACCCAATGGGTCAAATTAGATTGAGTTGAGTTTGATTCAATCACGAATGAAATCCAACTCAATGTTTTTGGATTGCATTGGGTTGGATTGGGTCATCAGATTACCGAACCTAATTAACATCCTTGAAAAAAACTATACTTGTTCACGAGAAAAGGAATGCTGCTATGCGGTATGGAGGAAACATTGGTGTGACAGTGTAATAAAATGTACACATGAAAAAAAAGGTATTGAAGAGAAACAAGGATTTTGGATCCTCTCTTGTTCATAGATTGGATATGGTCCTGTTTGAGAGAGAATGACAGAAAAAGGAAAATATAATTAATGGGTTATAATCAATAGATGAACCTTCTCGAGTCTTTCTCTAACAGAACCTTCACTTCTTTCCTGCCCCCTTTTGTTGCATTTACTGGAGAGCTCTTTGGGCCTGCTTCTTCCTCTAGCAACAATCAAAACTGTGAAAATTTGAGCTTACTGCAATTTTTTTGATGGCCTAATCTCTTTCCTTCAGGTCAGCTGCCCTTCAATCATTTAAGGGGATTTGGAAATTGGATAGGCACTATCAAGTCACAGAAATTAAATCCGTCTCCATGAATTCTCCTCACATACATGAGATGATCCAAACCCATTGCAGGGGGGGGATAGTAGTGAAGAATATAACAGAATTGACGGAGTGATTGGTGGCATAGGCTGGGTCTCTGTATCAGCTCTGTTTGTTATCTCTTATTTGCATTTTCTACATATTTGTCCAGTATGTCTTGCTGTTTATTGAGGCAGTATTTTCCCCTTGTAAAAGATATCTTCTCCTTGAGCTCTATTTTCCCCAATCAAATACACCATAGACTAGCAAAAATATCACATCACAAAAATTCCAGTGATCCTACAAAATGCTCTGAAGTTAACTAATAATATATGAGCCTGTGTTATGTATACAGTATTTAATGAATTACTAGCATTAAATGCTTCCTGTGGCATGATACGCAATCAGTATCATATAGTCACTAATTAAATTTGGTCTGTTATATTTTATATTTTCAGGTTCTTTTGGAACTGTACATCAAGCTGAGTGGAATGGCTCCGTAAGCCCCTCTTTTTTTCTTTCGTTGGTGCTGTAGATTAACTTGTGATTGCTGTTTTTTTCATGGATTGTCAATATCAGTTGTTTTTTCAGCATCTCGGTCATTTGTATCTGTGAAATTTTGTTTCAAAAGCATTCATTGCTTATAGATTATTTGCAGATGAAGGTATGATAGAATCATTTAGTGCAGTTTTTGAAAATATCATGCTTTCTTCTTGTTGGATCTAATGAATGCATATTATCTTGTTATAAGCTATACTTGTACTCTTAAATAAGTCATCTCATTGTTCAAAGGTTGCTGTGCTTGATCAGCTGAACTCAATCTACATGTTGTTTTTTTGTACTTTGTTGCTGATTGGCCTCCCATTTGCTAATGTTGTTTCATCTACAACCAAATATGTTTACAGAGATTTTGAAATTGAGCTGCACAGCAAAAACCACTGTGCACAGGCTTATTTTAAAAAAATTCGTTGTCCAAAAGAATGAATGTTTTCTACTGAGTTGTATTTTCCCCTTTTCTCTAGGTTGCTATGGTGAAATGCTTGCAGCATTCAAATATTTTTTTATTTATAGGTGCAATCAACTTATCATCAATGAAGGTTTCATTTATATACTATTTCATTTTCAGTAAATAGATGAAGCATTAGTGTCCAAAGGTGGTATATATTATGAATGCTCTTTTCTGCTTTCAACTGGAAGTCTTCTGTCTTTGTACTTTTACAATTTTGTCATTTAAAAAAAAATAAAAATTCCACTTTATTAGTTTTATGATTTAGAATGCGTTTTATTTTTAATTTGGGAGGTGTATACAAGTGTGTGTATTGCTTTCTTCAAAATTGAATCCAAAGTATAGCTTAATACTTAATTTTGTATAATACTCCCTTTCCATCTCTCTACTTTTTTGTTGCACATGTTCTTTTAGATTGTGTCATTTTCATTTGTTAAAATGTTAAGCATTGCAGGAGGTTGCTGTGAAAATTCTAATGGAACAAGACTTTGCAGGTGAACGCTTCAAGGAATTTTTGAGGGAGGTAGGCCCAGAAGTTGTTATATTGTTTTGGCTGAAACACTAATTGTATGCTTGCTACTGATTTGAGCTATATTTTCACCCCTTTTTTGCTAGGTTGCAATAATGAAAGGCTTACGGCATCCAAACATTGTTTTACTTATGGGTGCAGTCACTAAGCCTCCTAATTTATCAATTGTCACAGAATACTTGTCAAGGTTTTGCAATATCTCATCTACCTGTTCCTTTACCCTTCCCTCTTATAAAAGGGATCTCTTTTCATAGTTTATAACATATCTTACACTTGAGGCCTGAAAGATTTTATTGAACTAAGTGCAGGGGTAGCTTGTATAGGCTGTTACATAAACCTGGCGCCACAGAAATCTTGGATGAGCGACGTAGGATTAGCATGGCTTATGATGTGGTAAACTTTCAGATAATTAGCATTATTGTTTTTTGAACTAATATGTAACCTAGTTTCCATTGGTTAAGTATTTGTCTTTCCATGTGCAGGCTAAGGGGATGAATTATCTTCACAAACGTAATCCTCCCATTGTTCATAGAGATCTGAAATCTCCAAACCTTCTGGTTGACAAGAAATATACAGTGAAGGCAAGAATGAAATTTTATTGTCTGAAAAAATGTAGAGAGTTTCATTTAATCCATTAGTCACCTTTCGTAGTATGGTTGCACTTCTCTGGCATTCACAAATTTCCTTACACAATCAGAAGATTATATTGAATCACCAAACATCAATTCATGTTTGTGCATGCTAGCATTAAAGCACTAATATAGTCCATTCTGATTGACATTGTTAAGCGACCATCTCTTTTGAATTTTTAGTGAACTGGTGAAAGAAATATTTCAGCAAAACTTGGTCTACACATGGTCGATAGAAGTTTTGAATTATTAGCTGGGCTTCAGTTCATTCATACTTCACATATTGACAAAAATCAATTTAATGCATAAACTATATGTCTAGTGCTGAGCAAAATTTATTTTCTGGGAGGGTGAATTTTGTTGGTCTATTTGCTTGGGCATTATTGGAGTAAGTTGACTTTTCACAGATCCTTTTTTTCTTGTATCTTCCCTTTAGGTTAGTGATTTTGGACTTTCCCGACTAAAGGCAAACACATTTCTCTCATCCAAGTCAGCTGCTGGGACTGTAAGTTTACTTTTAAAACATTTGTATCATATTTTTTAGAGATCATTTTTGTTATTGCACATTTAAGTCGAACACCCTTTTCTCTATTAGCCTGAGTGGATGGCTCCAGAAGTTCTTCGCGATGAGCCATCCAATGAGAAATCAGATGTTTACAGCTTTGGTGTCATCTTGTGGGAGCTTGCAACATTGCAACAGCCTTGGAGTAATTTGAATCCACCACAGGTTTGTCGAGTAACTGATATATTTCAGTGTGCTTATGCATAGATTTTCTATTATGATTATATTGCTTTGATTTTTATAAAAGAGTCTTTAAGATCTGATGAATTCAAGTGAGTAACATCAAAGAATAGAATGCTATTGGTAATATAAATCTGAAAATGATTGACAAAAATGTATATTGGTTCAAGCATGTAGCACACAGGTCAATCATAAGATGTATTGGGGGAGTATCAATGGAGTGCCTAAGTGTGGTTTATAGAGTTATTCTGTTTCATGGTGGCTTTTTATCAACATATAATTATCCTGTAACTGAAATTTGCATCAATATTTCTTTCATTTTTCTTACTTTTGGACTGAGGCTTTTAGTAATGTGTTTGATGCAGGGCCTTCTGTTAGTCTTCACAAATTTGTAATGTTTTGTAGGTTGTGGCAGCTGTTGGCTTTAAGGGAAAAAGACTTGAAATACCTCGAGATCTAAATCCTCAATTAGCGTCAATTATTGAAGCTTGTTGGGCTAAGTGAGTGCTGATACATCTTTCATTAGAGTATGCTGGCTGCTTGAATTTTATTGATATCCTTGTTTTACTGCAGTGAGCCCTGGAAACGCCCTTCTTTTTCAAGTATTATGGATTCTTTGAAAGTATTGCTCAAACCCCCTATACCTCAACCTGGTCGTCCAAACATGTCGTTACTCATTTGAAAGTATTGCTCAAACCTGCTATTCATGCACATACTACAGGGTTTTTGTTAGTTTTGATGTCTAACAGGAATACACTGTTTCAATAGTCCCAGGTGCGTACCAAATTCCTTAATGACTTTACATGGCATAAGGTTTTGCTTGGACGTAGTATTTTTTGTGTTTTGCAGTGAAGGGAATATTATCAATTTTCAAGTGGGGAGTGGGGACATTATCTTCCGGATATATTTGTAATGAATCAACTATATTAATCGCCAAAATTGTTAGGTTGCAATACATGAATTATTTGCTATTTCTGTTACATCTATAGCACGAGCTAGTTAGACTTGAAGTGTGAACAATGCATTGACTCATTGATAGAAATTCGAGGGGAGAAAATATCTTGGAGATATTTACCAATGGGTCACCCACTAATACATAAGAGAGTTTCATATCATGTTCAACCAAAAACCTTAATCATTCATAGAAATTTCACCATTTATAGGGAATTCAAATGTATTGAATTTGAATTTTTTTTTTAAATTATTTCAAATAATACTAAATACAAAAAATTATTTTATATTAAAAAATATTTAATAATTTAGTCGACGATGATAAGCATATTTGGTCAAAGTCTAAACATCAGTTGAGGTTATTTTCAATTGATGTCAGCCACGATGATTTTGGTTGACATCTATCAAGCTTATTTTCTTAAAAGTTGTTGGTTAGGGTTTTGTAGGTTTACTTTTCATTTGATGTAGACGAAAAAGTCCCCTCACTGACTTATGGTCAAAACTGTTATAGTCAAGGTTGACTGAAAGTTTCCCCATTAATTTAGAAAAAATAAACACTTTGGTTAAAAAAATATATATGAAAGACGTGAACAAAAAGAATCTAATTGACATCCATCGAAAAAATCCTACCAACCTTGGCCAAAAAAAGTCTAACATAGATGGAGAAATAATCTTAGCTTATATAGGCGAAAATATAATATTAACAATGTGAACCAACAAATAACCGAAATAACCCTAACTTACATCGATTGAAAAATAGTCGCATTGTCATCAATATAAAAGCCTTGGGTGGGTGATATCGACCAAAAAATAGCCATGTTAGCCAAAAAAACTGACTCATGGAATGTTGGCAACAAAATAATTTTGATCGTTGGGGGTAAAAAAAATACTTTATTTGGGGAGTATAGTTACCAAATTTCTCATTAATTTCGTAATATCAATTTCTTTTAATAGTTCCATCCCAAACAATATATTTTGTCATAAAACATTTCAATTTTTCTAAAAATATGAATTATCCTCTAAATTTTGTTCTTTCAAACACACTATAAAGCAATAGTTTGCAGGTCTTTCTCAATCATATCTAAAAAAAAGAATCAAACTCAATATTTTGTTAAAAAATTGAATCTATTAATGCTCCAAACCATTTTATTGATTGATTGTTGTTGGTATGAACGTTAATGTATTTAATATTGACTATAAGATGAATAATTTACAATCAAATGACAATATAAAATTCTAAATATGAAACTATTAAACTCTAATTCTGCACTCTCAATCAAAAGGAATAAATGTTGTTATGAAGCTTCAAGAGACTACAAGCATAGATTTTTTATTACCAAAATTAAAGTATTTAACTCGTAAAAACAATAAGTTTTACTTATATATTATTATACTTTTCCATTTCTATACAACTTGTGACTCTAATTCACAATTGAAAACCAACAATATCTTCAAGTATAAGTTTCTTCCATATTATATGCTTCTTTATTGATGAGGACATAACCTATGACAAGGGCTAGAGTAAGGGAAACAAAGGAAGTTATTAAACAAGTATTGTCCATATTATTTGAATACAAGCCCAACCCACATTTCAAGGAGAAAAGACTAAAGTTGTGAATTACATCATAACCCAAATGGAGAAAGACTAATGCGTCATTTTTTTTCAGTCTTTAAGTTTATTTAAATAATGGTCCAATCCTTTGTGAAATTAGTTGACCAAATTATGTTTTGGATTAATCAATTAATGTGCTTTAGTTTGATTTTGTTTCAAAGTTGTAATAAGGGCCCAATTGGAAACTTAGTATCAGCTTTTGGGAGACCAAGAGGGTGCATAGCTGATTGACTTTTGGTTGCCACAATTTCAGTTGCAATTAACCATTAAGTAGTTTTCAAT
This sequence comes from Sphenostylis stenocarpa, assembly GCA_963425845.1. NCBI lineage: Eukaryota > Viridiplantae > Streptophyta > Magnoliopsida > Fabales > Fabaceae > Sphenostylis > Sphenostylis stenocarpa. Next base: position 36,262,342 of record OY731398.1, on the reverse strand, counting down.
TCCTAGGTTAATGAATCATTATTAACATTTTTTTTAGCGAATCTTTGTAACTCTGATAACAAAACTTTTTTATAAGCTGAACCAATTTTATTAGAAATAACAAGTGATATTTTATTCAGAAACATTAGAGTTTATATTTTTTATCTTAGTGAGAGTGATTCAAGAACCCTTAGTTGTATCAAAGGACTTTCACATCCTTTGTGAGTTATCTCCCTTGGGAAGAGTGATTCTTTTCTTCCACCTTATCACTAAATTCCTAAATTTCCTACAAGATTCTAACCCTAAAGATTCTAAATCACTCTTTGTGCAATTGAGATTCATATCATTTGGTATTCAGAGCTCCAGTTTAAGGGTTTGAACGTCAAATTGTGATGGCAGAGGAGGATAAAAAGAAAATGAGAGAAAAACTTCTTCAAGAGAAGAGAGAAAAAGAAAGCGTTAGTGAAACACTTAAAATGAGAGAGTTATTTAGCCACAAAAAGTGAGTATAATGTTAGTTTTACGTTCAATTTGTCAGATTTATCTCTTTTTTATGTAGATGACGAATCCGATTTGATGACAAATCCTTTTCAAGAGGAAGAGAATGATAAGGACATGACCTATGACAAGGGTTAGAGTAAGGGAAGTAAAGGAAGTTATTCAACAAGTATTGTCCATATTATTTGAATACAAGCCCAACCCACATTTCAAGGAGAAAAGACCAAAGTTGTGAATTATATCATAACTCAAATGGAGAAGGACTAATGCGTCACTTTGTTTTAGTATTTAAGTTTATTTAAATAATGACCCAATCCTTTATGAAATTGGTTGACCAAATTATGTTTTGGATTAATCAATTAATGAACTTTAGTTTGATTTTGTTTCGAAGTTGTAATAAGGGTCCAATTGGAAACTTAGGTATCAACTTTTGGGAGACCAAGAGGATGCATAGATAATTTACTTTTGGTTGTCACAATTTCAGTTACAATCAACCATTAAGTAGTTTTCAATTCCTAGGTTAATAAATCATTATTAACATTTATCTTTGTAACTTTGATGGCAAAACTTCTTTATAAGCTGAACCATTTTTATCATAAATAACAAGTAGAATTTTATTCAGAAATATTAGAGTTTATCTCTTTTATCTTAGTGAGAGTGATTCTCCTAAATTCTTGAGTGATTCAAGAACCCTTAACTGTATTAAAGGATTTTCACATCCTTTGTGAGTTGCCTCCCTTGGGAAGAGTGATTCTTTCCTTCCACCTTATCCCTAAATTCCTAAATTTCCTACAAGATTCTAACCTTAAAAATCCTAAGTGCTATTGAGATTTATATAATTTATTGAGCAAAAGTCTTACTTATAGTGACCTTATTTGCACCGTCATTTACCTTGATAGATATGCTATTTGAATCCTTGTCAAGAAAATTTTCAATAAAGATGATCCACTTGACTTTGATACCACTTGTTAGGGATTTGAAGGGGAGAAACACTTGAGAGTTATTGATCAATGAGTTTCAACCCAATTACATATGATAACATGACATCACAGTCAATCCTACACCTTAAAACAATAGGCTTGTGGGTTTTTCTTATGCTTAATTTTTCCATTTCTATATATTGTGAGACTCCTACTCATATTTAAATGCTAATAATCTTTTACTCAAGTATGAGTTTCTTCCACATTGTAAGTTCCCTTGTGTAATCCATTATCTTTCCCCAGGGTTTTGACATCATGTCCTTTTCTGCCCATTCATAAAGTAGCCATGTCCTTTTCTGCCCAATCATAAAGTAGCTTGTATATGGTTCGCATGTAGTTGTGGACTTCTCTTGACGGCAACAGTTGGCCAAGTCCAACGCTAGGACCTGGTGGGTACTGACCTTGACCAAAAAGAGACCTAGCATTGACACCGGTCGAACATTCTTTGGTGCAGGTCTTCTAGAGTTGTATGACTAAGTTCAAGAACAACTCTAAATACTGAGATACTCTTTGTATGCTTAGACTTGAGATGTTCAAGAACAACTCTAAATACGAAGAGCTAATAACACAAGATTAATTGACCTTACCTCCAATCTAAAATTTTAAGACAATAAATACATGGGTTTTTCTTACTTATTTATTGTTCAATTTACTCATTTCTATACAACTGTAAGACTCTAACTTGAATTCTAATACCCATTTTCACCTTGTGTTTGAATTTGACCTTTTTTGTTAGAAGAATATAGGTGAGAAGGATTTAACTTTATACAACATAACCATAGAAGTTTAATACCTTATCATGACCCTATTTTTACTTATAAAATTCACTAGAATGATTCTGTGTGGTCACCCAATCGTGCAAGTCTAGCATTCCATTAGTGCTTCTTCTACCTCACCAATGGAAAACATATTACCTTACATGCCCGTTCCTTTTCTAAATTGTCCAAATATGTTCCCTGTCAAATGTGGGCAGCATGGCGCATACTTCTGGAATTTGAGGCCCGTCACTTGTTTGGGTTGCTGAAACATGAGGAAGGGAAGAATAAATATTGTCTAGGTAAAACAAAGCCAAGAACCCTAAAGGATTAGACCCTGTGGACCCAGTTCATCTGCCAGATCCAGAAAAGTTGCTCCTCAAGAGGGTTTGTAATGAAGGACAAACGCTGCCGAAGTGATAGGCTCATATAGTGTAGTTACAGGAAAGTATGACTGCAATGCATCTTCCAACAATTTGACCCAAAACCAAACCTGGCACTTCTTTCTTCGAAGAGTTAGTTACACGTTTTTGAGCTATCTTGCTTTCGTCAAATTCAAGAAAGATTTGTAAGAATTTACTAGGATTCATAGTTTAACTAATTTATGAAGTTGTCAGAGGTTTCACTTTAAAGATACAATTAAAAATACATAAATGGCTCATATAGTTAAATATATATGAATAAAAATCTCACTTTTGAAGCGGTTTAGACTTAAATTCATGTTCTAAGAGGAGTCAATCATAATACCATCATTACATTCGAACTAGTGCTATGGTTTAGTAAGGTGGATAGAGCACATGCCGGTTGATTCCGAGGATTTCAATGAATTTAAAAGCACATGATTTTCTTTTCTTCTCTTTATTTATATTTGCACAACCCCAATTGTATTTAAACAACTTCCATGACTGGAGGGAGAGTAATTTACATTGTTTGTTTAGTCATGTGTTGATGACGTGTAGGTCTAATACATTTTAACTTAATTGGGACTTGGGAGGCTTATGTAAATTACTTTATTTCTGGGTGTTCTTGAAAGGGTGTGGTTAAGGGGTTGGTGTTATTAAACCTTCTTTTGCCTTCATGGTTGTTGCTTGTATAAGTTAGCGCATGCTGTATCACTATGATCGAATTAATACTCGTCCGTTTTTATGTTGCAGAAGCAAAGATATACATTTCTGTTCTAGTTCGGATTGAGAATACCTATTTTCGACCCAAAGGCATGCTCCATCTAGATTCCAGCAAATATAGTCGGGTTAGGTAATCCTGTAATTTTATGAAGAAAATGTATAATTTTTTCATCCATAGTTTGTATTGAAAAATGTTTTCCCATCGTAATTATAATCAGTTAATGATAAGCAGCTTCAACGGCCGTGGAAACTTGAATTTTTGTTGAGAGCTTTTTTAGTTCCCAACTCACATAGTTTCCTTGACTTTGGAGATTAAATCAACCATATAAAAAATTAGGCTTCCTACTAGCTCGCAATTGATTTAGGGTATTTGTGGATAATTTTTTATTCCTTTTAAGGATTTATTCAAAAGAATAAATAAGAAATAAAATAAAATTTATCTATAAATTAAAATTCGTTCATAATTAATTTTTTAATAAATTTTATGTATCTTTATTTTTTAATTTGTGTATAAGTTTTTTTATTTACATTTATGAAAAAAATTATTTCATTTTTTGTTCTTATGTTTTTTTTTTGAAAATATTTATCCCAACATATTCTTAAATAAAAATGTCAACGCTACTGAAGTTGCTTTGTCCCGAGCAAAAGTTCATTAGACAGCCTATGTCCTATAACTTATAACTCGTGAATATTTCGAATACAGACAACAATGAAGCACAGAAAAATAAGGACTGAATTAATCATGTAATCATTTATTAGTTTAATTTGTTGAATTTGATGTGTGTTGTATTTATTAAAAAGTTCAATTTCATCTCTCTTAATTTTCAAAATTTAATAAATGTCGTCCTTTCCATCGAATTGATAAACAATTCGATAATTGTTGGAATTTGTGAAATAGACATCTGGCTAACTAAACTAATATGACTGCTAATTGGACAGAAAGAGTAACATCAATTCTATTTTGAAAATTAAGAGATAAAATTAATATTAAAAACTTAAGGGATAGAATTAATTTAAAACAGCAAAAGAGTATTTTATCTAAAGAAAAATATGGGTCTAACATGTACCGTAGGGCGTATCAAAAGGTCTACACGGAGATGGATAAGTAGCACCACTGGAGAGCAAGAGTCTTATCACTCCCACTTCATATTTTGTTTTCATCTATTTTTGTTATATATTATTTTTTATTGTTTATTTTAGTTTGGTTTGGTTTTTCTCAAATAAATATTCATTTTTTTATAATGAGGATTCATAATAAATGTTTGAAGTATAAATTATAATTTACATTTCTAATGAATGATTTAAATTGTTATGTTCTTTTTTCAGTTGTTGATAACCTTTTAAAAAAAATTATTGAAATTTAGTTGAGATAGAGGCAAAAGAAAGTAAATTAAAAGAGAGATGTTTAAAAAGGTAAAATATATTAATAATACTGTTAGTAAGAGATCAATAAAAAGATAGAAAAAGTGAAGGGAAGCAAAAATCGAGAACTATACAATTGATTGAAAAATCGATAAAATTGACAAGACACCTGGTGACCACAAAGATAAAAACATATCGAGTATTGAAATCGAGAATCGAGGGAATAACGCTTAACGTCCGTTGGTGAAGAAAATCAAGAAATCAAAATCATGTAACGTTAAGGATACCGAGAATCAAAAGCAATCCAAAACTCTCGAAGTCTCGAAGTCTAAATCGAATGGAAGGCTAACATACGCGAATATCAAAATTTTGGCTAAAAAGAACAGTCGACGTATACATCGAACATAGTAAGCGGTGACAAAGGCCGAAGGTCAAGGGAACAGTTACCTCATGCATGGGAACGTGGATGCAGTTTCTAAACCATAGAGCTAGGAGCAAAACTGCAAAAAGGCGTGCACAGAGAACGTGGTAGCAGTTTTCATTAACTGCTCTTAAGAAACTACTTGAAAAGACACTCTATAAATAGAGCAAAAGATGAGAGGGGAGGGAGTGGAAAATTGACAGAGAATAGAAATACTAGTGAGAAGTCTACCAGAGAACGACGAACATCATGGAGTTTCTGGCGATCTGAATTTCCACGCTCATTGAGTACCTTTACCGCTTTCTTTATTTTCCTTGGTAATTTACTTTGATGCATTTTATGTTTAACAACTTTAAGTTTCTGTGTTTTCGATTCCTGGTCAATTTCAGTTTAATGGAAGTTAAGTTTTCTGCATTTAAATTTCTTGTCCTTCAACTTCGATGCAAATTCGGTTTCCAATTATTTACTGTTTCTGCGTATTTCGATTTCTTGCTATTTACATTTCTGCAATCTCGATTTCCCGTTTGTTCCGCAATTTCGATTCCTTGTCGTTTACACTTAATGCAAGTTTAAGGTTTCCATACTTTACATTTCTTCACAATTTAACATTCGGTACTGCTTTTTTGATTTGATATTTTACTGCCTTTTTCTCTTCGAGTACTATAAATACAAAATACCAAAAATAGTGTTTTCGATAAGTCATGACACGTTAGTGGGATTTTCTCGATATTTCGATTCTCATATACATTTCGATTGAAAAACATTTGCTAGCTTAAGTAAAAAGAACTTACGTGGTTGAGTTTTGGTTAGAACAAAATCTCTTACAAATCGGAATCGATCGAAATTCCACCATTCCTCAATAAACAAATACATTAAAAGATTTTAACCAAAAAAAAAACAAACATTATTGAGGAGTAGGAATAAGTGAATTAGCCCGAAGAGACGTAGTCGCTCAAACTGAAAATGAAGTTTAGTACTGTTACGTGATTGGCAAACTGAAAGTGGAACATGCACTGTTTCTGAGTCATCATAATCTCTTTCTGTCTCTTCTCAGCCAATAAATATCTGGCCTCGTCTCCAATCACAACAGCTTGGAGTTGCCTTCTTCCCTTCTCTCTCACTATTCCCAGACGTAATTGCCAGGAAACAATCTCGTACTGGTCGGTGCTTCTCTGTCCATCTCAATGGCCCCTTACTCTCACTGCTCCCACCGCCTTCCCACCCTTTATAAACCACTCTTTCTATTTTCTCTTCAACAATTTTCCCACCACAAATATGAACCCAAAACAAGAAAGTGATCCTCAACTGATTCCAGAGGGACAAATTGGCTTCTCCACCACTCTCTTGCGTACTCACGAAGCATTCCTCTCGTGCTCTTTTCCACGTCACACTTCACCTTCTCTTCCAACACGGGACATTGCTCTTTCTGCCTATTTCCTTTCGTCTTCCGTTCAACCATTCTCAACCATGAAACCAACGTCTTCCACTGTTTCTTCATCTTCCAAGTTTCCTTCTTCAAGCGCTGAGTTTGAGAAGGTCATTAGTTTGCAGCAGCCACTTGAATGCTCGCAAGGGAACCCGGTTCCGGCATTCCTATCCAAGACTTTCGACCTCGTTGAAGATCCATCGTTGGATCCGATCATATCCTGGGCCTCCTCCGGTGTTAGTTTCGTGGTGTGGGATCCTACCCTGTTAGCAATACACGTCTTGCCCAGGAAATTCAAGCATAACAATTTCTCCAGTTTTGTTCGCCAGTTAAATACCTATGTGGGTACTCTATGTATTTTAATGTCTGTTTTGTAATTGGTTTGATGAAGATCAACCACGTGGATGTGTATTTGATTTTGAGACATTATTTTGTCAACTGGGAGTTGAATTTTTGGGAAGTTCTGTATCCTTAGTTTCTCTAGATGTTTTATATAATGTATTATGTATCGAACTTTGGAATGATTGGATTTGTTTCTGCAGGTAGAGTGGGTAATTTGTTATTCATGATTGCTTTGCTGTTTCATATTTGCCTCTTAATTGAAGTGAACTTCCATGTTATGGACTTTTCTATTTTTAGTGCCTATTACTACTGATGGAGGTGTGTGATAATAATATGGTTCAGATATTAGAACTAGAACTTGCAGCAGAAGGAATGTTGCTATAGTATGGATTTCATCCTCAGCAGGTAGTGTTCCATGTTTTACTTTGTATGCTGCCAGCCACAGCTTATGTTATCATCTTGATCGTTACCTTGTGTTTGTGTAAAGCTTGTTCTGAATTCACGGATTGCAAATTCCAACACAGCTTCATTTGCTCCTAATGTCTTAAACTCCGGTGTGCCTAAACCAAAATTTATTTTCCTTGGTCTGCTGCACTCATTCTCAAGTCACTTGGCATTTACATCCAGGGATTCCGCAAGATTGACTCTGACAAGTGGGAGTTTTTTAATGAAGCTTTTCAGAGAGGAAAGAGACATCTTTTGAAGAACATCCAAAGGCGCAGACCTCCTCAGCCCCATCAGTTTGGTAGCTATATTGTGCCTTATTATTCTGATGCAGGTAAGGCTGGACTTGAATTTGAGATAGAAAGACTAAGGAAGGAAAGGAGTGTGTTAATGCAAGAGGTGGTTGAGTTGCAGCAACAGCAACGGACAACACTTCGCCGCGCTAGACAAATAAATCAGAGGCTCCAATCTGCAGAGGTGATACACAGACAAATGCTTTCTTTCTTGGCAAGGTTACTTGAAAGCCCAGCGTTTTTAACATGCCTTCAGCATGAGAAGGAACAAAGAGATATAGAATCTCCTAAAGTGAGAAGGAGGTTTGTCAAGCAGCACCAAGGCCAAACAGGAATATCAGATTTTTTGAAGGAAGGGCGCATTGTAAGATACCAACCTGATTGGAGAGATGTAACCATCGCAGCCAAAATACCAGAAATGTGTCCAGCTTCACTTGAAGAGGGTTCCGATTACCTTTCACGGGGTTTGGCAAATGAATTGATTGAAGGTGCTGAGCATCTGATATCAGATCCGGAGGTTATGCCAACTGCTGACACCATTGGGTTAAAGTCATCAAGCTTTGCACTTGAAGATACCCTTTTCAAAGGGAAAAATGTCATGAACTCAAATCAGAAAGATGTTCTTGCACAGGAATTTGTTTCCTTCCCAGAGGATTTGACCAAGGAGGCAGGACTTCCAGAATTTTCGCCTCTTGGTACAGAAAGCATCATCAAGCCAGAAGATGGATGGAACCCCACCTTCAATGTTAGTGGCGCTCCTTCAAGCTCTAGGAATGAACCGTGGGGAAATCCTAACCATGAAGGGCAAGAATTTGGAATCATAAGTGGTATGTCGGACATGTGGGATCTTAGCTCACTGTGAGCAACACGAAGTTTCCCAACTCATAATTCACCATTCGATATGAAGGAGAAAGTGATCAGTGATCATTAAAAAAAAAACCATAATAAAAATAAGAGTGTGGTTCCATTGGGCTTCATTCGCTTCTGCACATATTGTGCTGTGTTTAATTCCCACCACAGTTCCAATTATTGGACAATTTGATTTGCAACTGGTATTCATTCACTAATCACCATGTTTCACTCTTTTATATTAGCTGTATAATTGTTCACGCTATTAGTTTTCAACCAAATTCTTAATTTGAATTTTGTTATCTTTCGCATCTTATTTTCTGGGTAATTTAATCTTATGCATGTAGGCCCACAATTCTCTAACATGTCTATAACTTCGAACAATAAACATTCATATAATCTTAAAAACAAAACACATGTAATTAAACATGAGTCAAAACGAAATTTCAGAGAGTAATTAGACAGAATATGTTGGCATAAACACGAAGTCGACGATAAAATTAACCGTGAATGTTCTGCATACTACGAATTCTAAAAAAATAAAATAAAACGTTATTATTTTAAAAACTTTTTATATAATTTATATTTCTATACTTCGAATTCTAAAAAAAAATAAAAAATAAAATAACGACGCTCACGATCTATGATTAACATAAAATAAAACTAGCATCAAAATAATTTATTAAAAAACTTTTAGTTATACACATCATGCTAATTAAGAATGTTAGTTAATTCATTAAATGCTTTTGATTTCATAAAATAATAAAAGTATAATTTATAAATTATCTTCTATCATATTGATTGACTATGATTCCTAGATTTAAAAATAAAGATAGTTTAAAAATAATAACATTAAATAAGATTGAAGTAGTTAAAATTGAATTATATTTACAATTAAATTACGCTATCACATATATGATTTTAGTTGTTTCTCATTTAAACACCATTCTTTATAATAATACTTGAGAAATAATAAATTAAACATTGTAATTTTCACGACTTAAATCTGTAATTTTTCTTCATAATATATTACATGTTTTAATGTTTCGATTTTATAATTTATTTTATCCATTAATGTCACATTATCATTTAGTGCTAAAATATAAAATAAATATTCAACAGGAAAATCTATATTACAGAAATTAAAATAAATAAATAACTAAATATAGTATTGAAACTACAAATATATTAAAATCTATTTTTTTAAAGCACCTACTTTATATTTCTTATTACAAAACAATTTTATGACTAGACCGCACATTTAAAATATAACTAATTTAAATTTTATTTTACTCTAAATCGTAACCAAACACTGGCAAACAAATGAATGAAATTATATAAAGATTAAAAATGTTAACATTAAATTTTAGGTTAATTTTAAGTAATTAAACATTTAAACGCGACAACAATGAAAAATTAACAACTTTTTTTTTTTAATTTTACTTTAAACGTTTGTAATATTTTGTTCTCACGAAATTGTATCGTTTATGAAGCTTGAGGGAACTGTAAAAAGAAAAAGAAAAAATGTTTCAACGAAGATCACAGTTGAACGTGGGAAGAGCGACCTTCAGTCAGTGGTGGCTTTCATTAACACATACAATCCCAATCGCAGCTTGCTATATAAACACTCTACCTCTCCTTCTACCCTCGTTCCTCTCTCTCTCGTTACTCTTTTATTAATTCATGTAAATTGGGATTAGGGTTTATCTCAATTCGCACTGTACAATTTTGAATCAGAACTTCATTCTCATGCATTCCTCCCTTTCCCCAATACAACCGGCTCTAGAACCAAAGATTTTCTTGCGCCAAATCCAGTTCATTTTGTAATTGAGAGCTCAATAGGGTTAGGGTTAGGGTTTTAGATGCGTTTTGTATTTGATTCGAATGAGTATGGAGAGTACGCGCAGATCGTTGGATAGATCGAGGGAGTCGGGTCCCAAGAAGCCCCGATTGATTGACGAACTCAGCGCTCGACAGTTGCCTCAACGACAGCAAGGGTCCGGGGCAGTTGCTACGTTGGCGTCTACGAGATTTCGAGCAAATGACAGAGACTCCGAAAGCAGCGATTCGGGTCGCGGCGGCGGCGGGTACCAGCCACAGCCTCCGCTGCACCATGAGCTTGTGGCTCAGTATAAGGCCGCGCTTGCTGAGCTCACTTTCAATTCTAAGCCGATAATTACAAACCTGACAATTATTGCAGGAGAAAACCAGTCTGCTGCCAAGGCAATTGCTGGCGCTGTGTGTGCTAACATTCTAGAGGTGAACACAATGTGCTGTTGTGTGTGTATTGACTTGATCTGTAATGAATTTTTGGAATAAAGAAATAGCAATTCGACTTGATTTTTATAATTTGTGATTGTGATATTTGGTGTTGTTATTGTTTGTCATGCTATGCGATGATGAATTGGATTCTTGCTGTACATAGGTAGAATGAATGCTAGTGGAAAAAGGACATTCATGGAATATCACCCCATTTCGTTGGCCCTGTAGGTGTAGATTGGTTCTTAAGTGATGCCCTATGCTCTGCACCATAAAATAATAGTTTTCCAATCAGGATTATGAAGAAAAATTGTCCTTTTGCCAAATGACGGTAATTTGGTTAATTTTGATTAGGTGTTTAACTGGTTATTAACACTATTGGGGAGTGGTACTCCACAATTTGCTTGATATTTTCTTAATTTTGTATGCAAAGGGGATTAACAATCTTGGCAAACGTGGATTTTTCTATTGGCAACTTGGGAAATAATTGATCAATAAACAGTTTCCATTCTTAAATATTCAAAGGGTGAGCTTTATCACCTAGATTAGTCCTACTCAATTTGTGAAGAATTGCCTCTCATAAGTGAATCCCCTTGCCAATCTCCATCAGTACTAAAGTTCACTTTTGATGAAAATTTATGTTAACTTCTGACTGGGTTATATATTGTTGTTTTCAGCTGTTTTCCCTGTTTGCATTTGTCATGGCAATCTTATTCTTGTCATCGTGTTTTTTTTTTTTTTTTTAAAAGGTATCTGTAATTGAAACGAGTTTATGACTTTCCAGGTTCCAAGTGATCAAAAACTGCCATCTCTTTATCTCTTGGACAGTATTGTTAAGAACATCGGGCGGGATTATATAAAATATTTTGCTGTCAGAATACATGAGGTCTGATATTTTACTATCTTTAAACATTTGCCTTTGCGCCTTTATTTTGATGTACTTATTATTGTATATGATGAAATATTGTGAAGTAATGATGAACTGTTCTGATAGAAGTTGGTAACATGACTCACGAGCTTATAAGAATTCTTGCAATTCCCTTAAAAATGAAATGTAAACAATTTTTCCCTTTGCATTTTTACTGTTATATATGTTTTCTAATTCTATACACCTATTTTTAACTAGGTACTACTACTTTACATTTTAGGTATTCTGCAAAGCTTACAGACAGGTTGATCCTTCTGTCCATTCAAGTATGAAGCATCTTTTTGGAACTTGGAAAGGAGTCTTTCCTCCTCAGTGTCTTCAGATGATTGAGAAGGAACTTGGGTTTGCACCTGCAGTCAATGGTTCAGCTTCGGTATCTGCTACAGTCAGGAGTGATTTGCAGTCACAACGCCCTCCTCATAGCATCCATGTCAATCCCAAGTATTTAGAAAGGCAGCGTCTCCAGCAATCAAGTAGGGTATGTGAACCGTTGCACCAAAAACTTGCTCTTTAAAGGTCTGGAAAATTGCATTTTGATAGGAATCAGTCAAGATTGGATACTGTTACAACTTTTTTATGTGATTAATTGAAAGGAAAATGATACTTTGACAACCTAAATCCATACAACTCCTATAAACAACTCTCTTTTAATATTATAATAATAGTTTTAATTTATTTTTTATTTTTATTAAATTATTTTATAGATTATTATATTAATAAAAGTGAGTTGTTTGAAAGGTTGTATGGTTTCTGGTTGGCAAAATATCACTACTCTAATTGAAATTTGCAGTCATGTGTTCCTTGGATGTTGAAACAGAACTGGAAGACGAATTTGACGTCAAATTTTTTATCTTGATTATGAGACACTATACTGTATTCTTCCAATAAGTGTATTTGAATTGAATTGTTTCTATTAAACTAATTTGAATTTCTTTATTTTTCTTAATCATGAACTGACCTGATTTTGTGGTTCTTTTTTATGGATTGACGTGTGCTATTTACAGGCTTTAGTTAAAAGTAATATTTCGAATGCAGTCTTCCTTTTATCTCAATATACATATTTTGTATTTCTGTTTTCACCTTGTTACTGTATTTTAAAGTCTGATTCATAATATAAGTCTTTTCGTCCACCATCACTAGTTCTTATTCTTTTACCATATCCTTTTATTATGTGCTGAAGAGTAAAGGAGTAGTTAATGACATGACTGGAGCTTTGTTAAACTCAAATGAGGATTCAGAGAGGCCAGATAGAGCTTTGGGTGCTTCTCGACCATGGCTGGATCCTAGGATGAACTTGCTTGTATGTTAATTAGCTTTTTCTACTCTTTATGCTAATAACTCTCTCGGTTGTTATATCTTAATGTAGTGGTGTATATTGCAGCATAATCAGCACACACAGAGAGATGCATTTAATGATTCTGTTCCTGAGAAGAGCATTGATGGATCATTTGGAGGCAGTCAATATGGTTCTGGTATTTCAAGTAATTTGGTCTCAGGGGTTGGAAGAACTGGAAGTAAAGTCATTGATTTAGGGCACGAGAAAACATGGTTCAAAACAGATGGTGGTGATGCAGAGACCATATCTGAGAAAAAAAATGGTTTCAGTCTCAAGCGTAGTTTTTCAAATCATGAAGCACCAAAGTCCATGAATTTAGAAGCACTTCGTCAGCCAAGACAAAGTATAACTAACCTACGGAAAAATGTGATGTCAGGTAACTGGAAAAATTCTGAAGAGGAGGAGTTCACGTGGGATGAGATGAACTCTGGTTTGACTGATCATGGACACAATGTGTTGAGCACTGACTCATGGATGACAGATGATGAAAATTTGGTAAGCTTGTTAAAAGGGTCAGTTGCACTGCCATTTGTTCATCTATTTGCAAATTTATTCTTAATTTATAAAATGAAGTACATTACTATTTTATTTAACATGATTTTCTTTTGGAATGATCCTCCAAATTTATCAAACTCTGGCTAATTTGAAAAACCCTTGTCGAGTACTTTTTTCACAAAACAATCAAGATCAGTTAATGTGTCTAATTTCGATCAGAAATTTTCACTTACAATATAAGGTTTATGCTTTCAGTCGAAATTATTATTAGTGTTGTTTTTCCCCTTAAAAAGTCGCCTCTTGTATAAACATCAAATTATGAAAAAAATCCCTATCTTGAAATGTGGGGGACATTGCAGAGAAGCATATTAAAGGAGGAGGTAAATTGCTTGGTAGTTAGTGTAATAGAACTAATAGTGTGGTAACGTGTAATTACCCCAAATTTTTAACTTTTGATCACAATAAAAAGGTTATTTGGTGATCAGTTTAGGGATGAATGTACAAATTCCCTTACGTAGATAACTTGCCCGATATTGTTTATTGAACAAACACTAATATATCAAAGTCGAGCAATTCGAATTTTTAAAGAGTCTTATACAAACGATGAAATAAAAACCTAATTTAATTTGGCATAAGATGTCCTGGTTTCCTACTTTCAAACCCTAGGAATTTAACCAATTAATCCCTTGTAATTTACAGATGCATCATAATCATAAACTAATACAGTGATCTGAAAGTGGATATAATATTTTATTGGATGTACTTTACTGATATATTTTTTCCATGTGCAGGAAGGTGAAGATCACCTCCAAATCACACCCCCTTTTGGGGCAAAGGTTGATAGAGAATTATCTTCTGTTAAGAAGAAACAAATGCCTGGTTTTGGGGGCCATCCACCTTCATCATGGCAATTGCAGAAGCACCAGTTGAATCTGAAGCCAAGCTACTCAGAAGGATTGGTATCCACTGGCTTACTGGCCAACGCAAGTTCTTTACCTGTCAAGAAGGTGAACCAATCTTTTATGTCAAATGCATCAGTAGGAATGGTGAAAATTGTAGAACAACAATTTGATTCTGAGGAAACCGAATCCCCTTCTGGGCAGTCACCTTTGCCACAACAGTCTTCATCACTGCCAGGAACAGTACACCACCCTCGTTCAATGCAAAATTTGGCTGAGCAAGAAATGCCCCAGAATATCAAAACATCTCAATTTTCGGGGGGTTCAATAAGTCAGCTCATTAGAGATCGTTCACCTACCCTTCATCCCATTCTTCAGGTTGGTAACATGCGAAGATCACAGGAAAAGGACCCGCAGGACCCGGTATCTTCTGCAACTGCTTATGTATCAAAGCTTCAGTCACGGCAGCTGCATTCTTCTCAGACTGAAGTTTCTGTTAAAACTAAGCTTCCCCAGTCTAAAGTTTGTTTAGCCAAAGAAGTTTCAGACCAGTCAACCAAAAATAATTTGTCAGCTGCAGCTGTCAAGAGTGAAATCATCTTCAAGAAATCAGTTACCAGTAATCTGGATCCAAGGAAGCATCCACCTAAGTCTGGGGTTCAGTCTGGTAGGTCTTCTCCTACCAAATTAACTTCTTCAGGGTCTGTAGTGGCATCGCCATCTTTATTAGATCCTCTGCATAAAGATTTATCTATACTGCCAAAAAAACCTCAAGGAAAGTCTGGACAACCACCACAAAGGCTTGCTACTCAACCACCCGCTTCCTCTAACGTGAATGGTGCCAAAAATAATAATGTAAATCCAATCGCAAACCTTTTAAGCTCATTGGTCGCAAAGGGTTTGATATCTGCAGAAACAGAACCACCAACTATGGTACCAAGCGAGGTGTTGAAGGGATCCAAAGATAAAACTGTAGTCATTAGCAACAGTAGCTCTTTGCCAGTTACATCAGTTTCTGGTTCTGCAGCTGTCCCAGTATCGTCTTCCAGAGATGAGATAGACGCTGCTACAAAATCCTCTGTTGCCTCACCTCAATCAACTAGCACGAAAATCAGAAATCTCATTGGCTTTGATTTTAGACCTAATGTAATTCGAGAATTCCATGAACCTGTAATTAGGGAATTATTCGATGATTTCCCTCATTATTGCGAAATTTGCGGTATTAGGTTTAAACAAGAAGAACAGTATAATAGACACTTGGAGTGGCATGCCACAAGAGAACATGATCTAATTAAAGCATCAAGAAGTTGGTATGCTAAGTCAGGTGATTGGATTACTGGCAAGGCAGAATTTTCAACTGAGTTTGAGTTTACTGATTCAGTTGATGTATACGACAAAGAAACAGACAGCAGTCAACTGGATGTGATGATTCTAGCAGATGAAAATCAGTGTTTGTGTGTATTGTGTGGAGAGCTATTTGAAGATGTGTACTGTCAGGAAAGGAACGAGTGGATGTTCAAAGGGGCCGTTTGCATGAACTACTCAGATATCAATAATGAGATGGAAAGTAGAAATGTGGGTCCCATCATTCATGCCAAATGCTTATCAGAGAACTCAATTGTTACCAATTTGGTAAGAAGCCTTGTCTGACATCAGTTAATATCTCACATTGTTTATATTTTTGTTAGTAATTTGATTGAATTATTTTTTTGCAGGATGACGATTAATGGTTTGCTTTGGCGTAGTCAGAAGCTTACCAAGGGTTCCCACCCAGTTTCACATAGTATACTAAATTTTGATGATCCTGTATACATCAAATTTATTGCCTCTAACTGGTCCTTAGAGCAGTTAAACAAATTTTGTGCTCTTTTTTTTTTTTTTTTTGTACTTGTACCCGGAAAAAAGAAATTGAGTAGCTTTCAAACATATAAATGAGCTAATCTTAATCGTCGATATGCACTGCGTACTTCATATTACTAAAGGAAGAGAGGCAGATCTTGAACATTTAATATATCTGGCGATAATCACTAGGCAAATAACTCTGGCCATGGTTTTCCTAATGTCCAATAACGTTATCTGTGTCAATAAAAATCGACCAATTTAATTCCCCTCGTAACTTTCCGTTGCTAATTTCCCTCTTTCTGTTCAGGAGGGAATTGGAAGTAACTACGAGTCTCCCTGGTTGTTGCTCCCATCCCAGTTTAGTCTTTATGGAAAGACAATTTTCACACCATTTTTGTAAGGTAAATATGAACATTGTCACTCTAAAACATGGGCTTTGTCTCCTCTATTATCTGTGCATGTCAACAGTTAGTTGTATTTTAGGTAAAAGACTACTCGGAAAGTTTTTCTTGGATAATGGAATAAATTTGAGCAAGTGAAATAAAGAAAATAAAATAAGAGTGGATTAATTAGATTAAAAGAATGTGACAAATAAAAAGAAATAAGTGAAATATTTACCATTGATTTGAAATAATATATATATATATATATATATATATATATTAATTAGATAATTTAATAAATTATCAAATTATCTTTATTTAAATTTAATAGAGGGAATATGAATTAAAAATAAAATAACTGTTTTAAAATTTTAAATAATAATATTAAAAATTTATTTAAAAATAAATTTTAAACTATTTAATAAATTAATTACGTATTGCAAATAAATATTTGCTTCACATACTAATTAATGCTAATTAGGTTAATTAAAAAAAATTAGAAATAAAAACAACACATTAAAATCACATATTAAAGTACAATAAAACCTTATGCTATAAATTTTAAAAAACAACAAATTTTTTATGTAATATTAAAGTAATTTAACACTTTCAACAATCCAAATCACATATTCCATATTAACTTCTTTTTTATTTCAAAATATTATAACTATAATATCAAATTTAAAATTTAGTAAAAACATCTCAAAGCCAATTTTTTTAAAAGAGTTATAATAAATATGAGAACCCTAAACCCTGATCACATATTCAACCCTAATTACATATTACATATTAATAAAATTTAACAATAAAAAACACTTTTTACATGTTTAATATCCTGTAAAAAAATGATCAAACATTAAAAACACACTAAAAAATTGTTTAACATAAAGTATCATTGGAGTAAATGATATATCATTGTCGATTGTTTACGCAGTACGGTTGCTTAATAACTTTTTAATAAAATTACTCGAGTATGTACTATTAGAGAAATGAATATTTGAATTAATGTACTATTAGAAGAAAATGAAATTAGGGATAAGAAACTTGGAAACTATAAATCAGAAAATTATAATTTCTATAAATAATTAAAATGGATTTGACTTGTCATAAATATTTCTAGAAATGTTTACATAGATTTTATTTAATTAAAAAACATGTGATTTCTAAAATAAATAATTTAATTAAAATAAAACTATATATTTATGGCAACTAAATATTTTTTAACTTGAAAAAAAATCTAATTATCATCTCCTAATTTTATGAAAGAATATAATATAAAATATACGATTTTTAAAAAATATTATTTTTTAAAAATATAAACTAAACATGAAAAACAGAGAGCAGATTCTTAGTTGAAAGAATTTTTAAACAAATACCGTCCTAACATAACTTAAAATTTGTCGAGTATAAAACTATCTTCTTAAAAGCAAGCTTCAATCTAATACAAATTCTAAAAAACATAATCACATATTAACCAGTTAATAAAAGCAACTATCAAGTAATCCATAACCACAATAAGTTGGATTACATACACAGTAAGTTATGTAAATCATAGCCACAATCCATCTACTCCTTAACGAAGATGAACCTAAAACTTGTGACCCCACTTATTCATCCATGCAAATCTCTTCACTCGGTTTCTCTTCCTTAGATCATCCCCATATGCAAACAGAGCAGAAATGGTTCAACTTCCTGTCTCACTATATAATTTGTTCTAATGAAAATATCCTCCACCTTTAGATAAGATCGAAACTAACTTCTAACCATTGGATATATTGATTTTTAAATGCATGGTTAATTTCACAGAACTTTTAAAAAATAACGTTGTTTCAAAATAGTTATACTATGAATAATGTCCCTTTTGTGTTTTGAATCTGTCGAAAAAAAGGGGAAAAAATATTGTTGGCGGGAAATGTTTCTAGTTTTGAACTAGAGCAGAACCTGTAGAAACAAATATATTATTAGTTACTTCTGAATTCAAAGCTTCTAGAAACTGAGATTGGACTTTATTATGAATTAGAGGGCATAATTTTGACCGCAATTGCCGAAAGTGAGAATTGAAGTGATAATACAACAAATACTTACAGTTCCTGGAATTTAATAGACCAAACAAATAGTCAACAATTTTATTAAAACTTTGTTAGATCTACAACAAAAGTTTTGTTATTTTCAAATTTTGAGAGCATTGGAGATGCTCTTGTACCACATATTCACTCTCAATATACACACACCGTAAGAAATTAAAAGAAACTTATGCCATTGCACCTTCCCATGTGGGCATGTATAATTAAAAGATCATGTTAATTAATTACATAATTATTATGTTCATTAAACATGGAAGTCAACTTCCAATTTTAAAGAGTAAACTTTCAACTTTAATTTTTTTTATATTGATGGAAAGAAATTAAGTAATATATAAATAAGAAAAAACTTCAAATATACTTTGTTTTAAATTAAAAATAATATTATATTTTTTTACATATATTTTTTTTATGATCTATTGATAAATATCTCTTTAAAATTGATCTATTTAAAATTATTCATTAATTCATAAGAGGAAAATCTAAAGCATATTAATTTAGATCAAATAATGAAAAAGATAATACAAAAATGTTGCGTTGATAATATGTAAAGGATACTTAAATTTGATCAAGGTTATCATACTCGAAGTGTATGTAGATTCGTGAGAGATTGATAAAATTGACTGGTAGATTCGTAAGAGTTTACTTTATATGAAAAATATCAATTTAATAATAAATATAATAATATTAATTCTCATTATTAAAATAATAAAAAAATTAATTGAATTTGTACAACAATATAATCAAAATTTAAAAAAATAAATCTTGAATATCTAAAATCTCTTCGTCTATTTGAAACTCTAAAATATCAAATCTTTCAATCCCTCGATCTAACCTATCTCATCTATTCGAAAATCTCAAATCCCTCAATTTAACCTAAAAGGCGGTGAGCAACTACAAGGAACGCAATCATTGTGCAACTCGGGTGAACGTCGTGCAAACCATTGCGCGACCTAAATGAACGTACAAGATCCAAACGAGGGTCGCATGACCACCGTACGACTAATGATAAGCATGCGACGATGACCACTGACAACTATAAGCAGCGACGAACAATGGAAATGAGCGAGATCTGAACTTGTAAGAAGAAACGAGAAGAGTCGGAGAAGATCCAAATTTTTCTTTTCCTTCAAACTCGGTGACTCGCCTCTAATTCGCGACTTTATTCAGAGTCCACCGAGTTTAACTTCGAATCTACTCTAAAACGAGTCTACTCACGAGTTAACTCGTACCCGATTATTTGATTCGTTAACTCGTACAATTCAGCAAGTTAACTCGAGAATTTGATAACCATGAACTTAATTTTTATATCACATGCTTTTTTCAAAAGTAAAATATTTTATTTATTACCAAGTTCTGAATAAAAAAAAATTACTTCATTATCATTCCAAAAAAGCAAGAGATATATATAAGGATTTTATGGAAGGAAAAAAAATCTAAAATTCCTAATTGCATTGGTTAAAAAAAAAAAAGAAGAGAAAAAGATATAATTTTAGCTTAATGGAAATTTGTGATGAACTACATGACAAAATCTAAAGAGTAAAGAGAAACAAGAAGAAAAAAATAACAATAATAGAATGAAAAGTGTTACGATAATTAGTTAGTACACTGATTATTTAACCATTATAACCATCTAATAAATTTCAAATTGCTTTATTGTAAATTATCAGCATAATAAATCTTCTTTATGTTAAAATATATGAGGGATCGAAATGCTTATTCAATATCCTTATTGTATGATTATTTGTATAATAAATTTTATTATAAAACAAATTAAATATTATTTTGATAAACAAATATAATAAAATAAACTAAAAATTCATAGGAATCATAAATTATTTTTCTGAATCTAAAAAAAAAAACTGCATAAATTATTTAAAACACTGAATGAGAATCTTGTGTGAAGTAGTATTATATTAAAAGCTATAATTTAAAGTGATATAGTAGTTAATTTATAAATAGTCAACCCTTCACTTTAATTGACAACTTTTTGTGAGTGTGAGCCTGTCCAGCACTTTTTTTTAAGTGTCTTTACATGCTATTCAACACCTAAGGATAGTATTTAATTTTAGATTAATTATTTTTGGATAATTTTAGAAAAATTAAATAAATACAATTAACCTTATTTGTTAACAGCATTGTTTTACAATCAAATTTAAAAGTTCACTGCAACAATAAAAATATTATTTAATGGAATTCTTTATTATACATGTTATCAAAAGAATGTCTACCATTGCCTCTCTTATAGTATGTTTGAGATTTTTTTTAAATTAAACTGCTTTTTTATATAAAATAACTGTTTATAAAATAAGTTAAGTGTTTGAGACAAATGAAGAAATTCAATAAAAACTTTTTCTAAAATAAATTATTGTTTTGGCAAATCTTAAAATTTGTAAAATTTGTAATGTTATTTTAATAGTTTTTTATTTCAGTTTCATTTATTTACTTTTGTAAAACATAAAATTGTATTGTATAAAAAAATAATAATAATAATTTATAATCCATTACAATTGAAACAATCTACTTTTTAGATATATTCAAAGATAACTCTTACGAAGAGCAATTGATGTGATCCAGGAACACATGGATGGGTGGGAATTAAAAACACAAAAAATGAGATAATGCAAGTGCCCCAATTTTGCCGTTGTTGAAACATGTTGAGAGAGAAGGGTTCATCAAATTAAACAACTCCACCAATTTTTCTGACTTTACACATTCATCAATAAATATTTGTACTCACTTACACTCCTTTTGAATTCGTGAGGAATTTTTTGCATCAACAAATAATGAACCTCTTTATACTATTATTACAATATATTTTGAACTTGTGTAAAACACACCATATAGTTTTTTCTTGAGACAACCAAATCAAGATAATTGAATCCAACGTAATACATTTTCTAAAAGAAAAATGAATCAATGATTATCTTCACATGGCAACTAAAAGTTGGAAACAAAAATATAACCAAACATCAACTAAGAGAGAGTGAGAGTTGTTTAATTGGTGAATACTAGCTGAGAAGTTTGTCAAACATCTCAACTCAACTGGTCTACATTCATTTATGACTCATCAAGGGTTTATTGCGTTTGCATCCACTTGCTCCACCGAACAACTGTAGTTTATGTGATTCCACACGAAAATGCAGAGATTATTAGTGTAGCTAAGCACGCTAAATTTGGAACTTTGTTGAACCAAACTCCATACACCGTGATTCCATATTTGGATTCATTCTATTTCTTAATCTTCCAACAATCCATATAAAACTCACGTCGTTTCATGTAACAGTGGTCTAAAAAGAATATAATATTATCCATTAGGCCCTCTCGTTGTTTTCAAATCGCTGTCACCAAACTTGGCCAAGTTAGAAAATAATCTCAAACGCTACCTGAATTTGTAGACGTGATAGCATAGCAGCTCGCCAATTTTCCAAAATAATGCAGAAAGTTTAAAATAGAATAAATAATATTTGATGAGTTCGTGTGGAAGATCTTGGGAAAATTTTAACAATATAACCAGGCACACTTTGTATTTAAAAATGTTTCACCAATTTACGACCATCCTTATACTATTTTTCCTTCGGCGTTAACCTTATAAATGTCACGCTCCTACACACATCAACTCGCTATCTACATCGTATGCCAACTCTCATCTTCAACATGTTCGCAACTCGTCAGCTTCGGTATATCGTGCTTCTATTTCTGTCCCTCCAAGTTATCACTTTCAGATGCACTTCCATCCCGCAAGAGCTTCAAACGGGCTTCTCGGCGACACCAGAGTCTTCAACGGCGTCGTTTCAGGCAGTTCTCACTGACCCCAGCGGAAACTTCTCTCTGGGCTTCCTCCGCGTGAACCCAAACCAGCTGGCACTAGCCATCGTTCACGTGGCGTCCTCGGAGCCTTTCTGGGTGGCCAACCCAACTCGCACGGCGTCCTGGTCCGACACCACGCGCCTCTTCTTCAACGGCAGTCTCGTGCTGTCGGATCCCGAAACGCGCGTTTCGTGGTCAACCGCCACCAACGGAGACCGCGTGGTGCTCCTCAACACTTCCAACTTGCAGGTCCAAACCAAAGGCTCTCCCCTTTGGGAAAGTTTTGATTTTCCCACAAATACCCTCGTCCAAGACCAGAATTTCACTTCAAAAATGTCTCTGTTATCCTCCAACGGATTTTATTCGATGCGTTTAGGCAACGATTTCATGGGATTATACGATGGGAACGAGTATATATATTGGAAACACACTGCGCTGGAGACAAAAGCGGAAGTGAAGGAAGGGATGGGACCAATTTACGCCCGAGTCAACCCGGAGGGGTACCTCGGGATGTATCAGACGGACGACAAAAAGCCCGTTGATGTTCAAAAGTTCAACAGCTTCCAACAGGCTGTTACAGCGGCGTCGTTTTTGTTCGTGCGGTTGGAAACGGACGGGAATCTGAAAGCTTATTACTGGGACGGTTCCAACTGGCTAACTAACTACCAGGCTATATCTGAAACCTGCGAACTCCCCCGCTCCTGCGGTTTCTACGGTTTGTGCACGCCCGGTGGGTCTGGATGCTCCTGTTTAGATAACCGGATCCGGTTCGAACCCGGTGGGTGCTTCAGTGATGCTAGTGGAGACTTGTGTGGGAAAGAAGGGATTGGTGGGAATGAAAGCGGTTACTGGGTGCTGAGAAGGACCGGCGTGGAGCCACCGCATAAGGAGCTCCTTAGGCAGGAAACGGTGTCGTCTTTAGCGGGGTGCGAGGAATTGTGCCAGAACAACTGTAGCTGTTGGGGAGCGTTGTATAACAACGCCACGGGGTTTTGTTACGTGTTGGACAGTCCGATCCAAACCATGTTGGGTACCGGGGATGCGACAAAAGTGGGGTATTTCAAAGTTAGAAAAGGGGAAGAAGGAAAGAATCGGGTTTGGGTTCGGGTTGTGGTTGTGGTTACGGTTGTGGTAATGGTGGGGGTTATTATTGTTGGGACGGGGTTTTGTGTGAGGAGATGGAAAAGGAGGAGAGGGGTGAAGGAAGAGGAATGGGCCTCGCCCGGCCCGTATAAGAATCTTGGATCGGCGAGTTTTAGGTCGATCGAAATGAGCAGTAATGTGGTGGGGTAAGGGAGATGGAGTAGAGAATGACGGAAGGGGTGACGCATTGCTCTCAGTTGACATTGGTTATGGTGGGGTCCATCTAATCTAATATTTGTTTTTTACGCGGCATAATCATGACCTTCCCACTTCCAATCGGCCCCTTCAATGCCTTTGACCTATCCTTAAACAAATGCATGCATGGATCGTGGGTCGAGTCGAGTTGGGTGAAAAGGTCGAGGACGTGTTTGCTTTCTCACTAACCTACTTCCACAGTGAATGAAGGAAAAGAAAGATAAGGTGAGTTGAGTGGAGTTGAGTGTCGGACGTCTCTTTTTTATATTGCAATTTGACTTCAAACTGCCACCACCACCGCACGAGTTCAAATTCCTTCATCACCCGTCCATTTCCTTCTCCGTGAAGTTCAAATTTTTCGTTCTTTTTTATAACGTCTTTCCTTTTATATATCTAATGTGTTACTGTCATCTATCTTATTCTCTTCTAAGTTTATACATAACAGGACGCTATTGGTTCAATGAGATATATTATTAATGATTAGTTAGTGTTTCAACATGGGAGAAGTAAAAGCTATGCTAAAATGTCTTAAGTGGAGCGGTTCAGTGTAAAAATGTTAAAACGGTTAATAATTTTAGTTGTTAACCTGTTTTAAAGCCTATAAATTCGGTGGGTACGGTGTACAAGGAAGGAAGGGTACGAGAGGGTGAGTTGCATGTTCCATTTTAAAAAATATTTATATATTAAAATAAAAATTATTAAAATTAAAAATACTATAGGTTTTATATTATATTATTAAAATATATAAATATATTATAATATTATAATTAAAATTATAATAAATAATTAATTTTAAATAATTAATTATTTTAATATATAAATATAATACTTTTTTAATTTATTTAATAAAAATATAAATAAATAAAAATTATTTATATAATTAAATATATTTAATATATATATATATATATATATATATATATATATATATATATATATATATAAAATCAGTTAATTGATGTATTAGTTCGTTAATACGTCCTTCTACGAAATAGACTAAAATTTATATCCTATCTGTTATGACCGGTAAATTAAAATAGGATAGATAAACCTATTTTCCTTTCTTTAAAATAATTAACAATATCATTAATTTAAAAAAAAAAATAAGATTTATTTGTATCATTATTCAATATAACATTTAATTAATAAGAAATCTTTATAAATTTATAATTACATTTTTAATATAAAACTATGACATTTTTTTAATAGAAAAAGGAAATTTATATTTTAATTATATTTTTAACATTATAGTATCACATAGTCCAATAATATTAATTTAAGACATCTCGATGAAAATATTTATTTAAAATTATTTTTCATATATTTATAATTTTTATCTAAGGTGGAAATTATTAATAATTTATATATATATATATATATATATATATATATTTCTTAAATTCATTAAACTATATTTATATATATATATATATATATATATAATTTTTTTATCTCTTAAATTTACCTAAATATCTTTTAAAAACAAAATTTCTCTTTTTATTATATAAACTTAAAATATATATATATATATATATATATATATATTTTACAAATATTTTATTTATTAAAGATTGTTTTAAACAAAAATTGGATATAGTTTTCACATCACGCATTCTTCCAAAATGTTGAATGGAGTACGTTTGAAAAATGAAATATTATAATGCAAAAATGGTAAAATAGATATTTTTGTTGAGTAATAATATTAACCGATCAGATTTGCATGAACCCGGATGATATACACAAGACAGTTTTTCGCACGCACGATGGACACTATGAGTTTCGCGTGCTACCTTTCGGATTGTCCAATCCACCAGCAACATTTCAAGCCACCATGAACAAACTCTTTTGACCCCATTTACGAAAGTTTATTATGGTCTTTTTTGACGATATTTTAATCTATAGTTCCTCTTGGTCTAATCATTTACTTCATTTGGAAACCACTTTTCAATTGCTTCTGACTTAACCAATTCTATTTGAAAGTGTCCAAACGTTGTTTGACCTTACAACAGATTGAATATTTGAGACACATAGTCCGTGTAGGATCAGTAGGGCCTGACGGTTCCAAAATTAAAGCTATGATTTCTTGGCCAACCCCTAGCTCTGTCAAGGACTTGAAAGGATTTTTGGGTCTCATAGGATTTTACCGCAAATTCATCCGCGGTTATGCTTCTTTGACATCACCCTTCATAGATTTGTTGCACAGGGATGCTTTTCAATGGTCTTCACAGGCTTAAGATGCATTTGATAAACTTAAAGAAGCCATGTCTACTGCTCTGGTGTTGGCGCTACTGGATTTTACAAAAACATTTGTGGTTCAATATGATAGTTCAAGTACCGCCATAGGAGCAATTCTATCACAGGACCAAAAACCAGTGGCGTTTTTTAGTAAGAAGTTTTGTCCTCGTATGATGCAAGCTTCAACATATTTGTGTGAGCTCCATTCCATTACATTATTAATAAAAAAGTGGCGACAATATCTCCTAGGAAATTACTTCATAATACAAACATATCACAAGCCCTTGAAGGATCTCTTAACTCAAACTATTCAGAATCTAGAACAACAATATTACATGAGTAAACTCTTGGGGTATAATTACACGATCCATTATCATCCTGGTCGCACAAATGCTGCAACAGATGCATTATCACGAATTTCTGATAAACAGAGTACCTCTTAATTCTGCATCATTACAGTTTCTCATTTCCAATTCTTAGAGGAATTACACACAACTCTCCATTCCAACCAACAATTTCATTCCATTAAACAAGATGTTGAACAAGGTGTTGAAACGACAACTGACTACAAACTCTAGGATAACCTAATCTTCTTCAAGGAAAAATTTGGTTGCCCTCCTCTTTTCCTTTCTGTGAAGTGCCAATGACTGAATTTCATTCAACCCCTTTGGGTGGTCACTTTAGATTAACTTTTTCTGTGAAGTGTTAAGACCTTTAACCGATTGTAGGAAAACTTTTTCTGACCAGCGATGTCTAAGGATGTCAAGGATTTTATTTGAAAATGTGTGATTTATCAACAAATTAAGTATAGTCCTCAAAAGACAACGAGACTCCTCCAACCTATTACACCACCCACTCGACTCTAGGAATACTTGGCCATGGATTTCATCACCCATCTCCCTCCTTCCTGCGGATATACAACTATTTTGGTTGTTGTAGATCATTTTTTGAAGTTACCTATTTCGGTCCTCTACCTACTCAATATTATGTTTACCAAGTAGCTCTTTTATTCATCAATTTGGTAACTAAACTTCATGGAATGCCTAAGAGTATTATTTCAAATAATGATCCCTTATGTTTGAGCAAATTTTGGTAGGCACTATTCAAGGCTTGTGGTACCCAGTTGCGTATGTCGTCTACTTATCACCCAGAAACGGATGGATAATCGGAAGTGCTCAATCGTGCACTTGAGCAATACTTATGAGTTTTTTGCCACCATCAAACTATTCAATGGAGTAACTGCATTCTATGGGCATAATGGTATTACAACACTTCTGTCCATTCAGTTACCGGCTTCACACCTTTTGAGATTGTGTATGGTCAGACTCTCCCTTCACTACTAGGGTACTTATTGGGGAAAACTCCAGCGGAGGTAGTAGAAGAAATGTTAAGTTCTCGTGATGCTTTGTTAGTTAAGTTACGTAAGAATTTACACAAGTGTCAAGAGCACATGAAGAAGTTGGTGGATAACCATCAACATGATGTCCAATTTGACGTAGGGACTTGGGTGTATGTCAAACTTCGTCCATATCGCCAAACTTTTGTGGCTGGTCACACTCCTCACAAGCTAGCCAAACCTTACTTTGGTCCTTTTCAAATTATTTGTCGCATTAGAGTAGTAGCTTATGAGTTGGCTTTACTAGCAACATACCGCATACATCCTATTTTTCATTATTCTGTTCTGAAACCCCATGTTGGAAATCCACTGGCAGAGGTTGGCATCCTTCCTGCATAAATTCATCAAAATGGGTCATTGTTAGTTCCGTTAGTTATTTTGAATCATCAAGAAGATACTTCGGTTAATCCATCAAGCATACAAGTTTTGGTGTAGTGGAGGGGACTTTCTCCTGAAGAGGCAACCTAGGAGTCATGAACATATATCAAACAAACTTTTAATCTTAAGGACATGGTTTTTCTCCAAGGGCCAAGGAATGATATAGATGCTGACACTAGTGGGCCGAATAACACCAATAATCCAATTAATGTGAATGGGTCAATCATAAGAAAAAGCGTTAGACAAACTTCAAGACCAACTGGATGAGATGAATTTATTTATTAAGAGAAATATTTTCTTTTATAATTATACATTAAGAAGAGAGGGAATAATTTCGAGTTAGGATTTGTGTTTGTTTACGCATTTGCTGAAATTCTATTATAGGATAAATTTGTTTATATCTACTATTGTAAAAAATATTGAGAGAAATGGAAAAATAATTCATAATTATTCCTAATTATCTTTTCTAGATATTAGTATCTTGAAATACCAAATTCTTATCGTGTTCTACATCTTCTATCAATGAATAAAATGAATTAATTGATACTATTAAACTTCTTAAACACGTATTTATAGATTTTAAAAAATCAGCGTGAAATAAACTTATTTATTACTTTTAACGAACTTATAAACATGTTCCCCAAAAGGCTTCCAATTATAATTAAGCAATTAAATGAGATTTATCTAAAGCTTGCGCATCTTGATGAATTGGGCTAAGTAAAAAAAACTAAAAAGGGCCTTCAATAAACTTTGATGGTTTCTTCTCATATTTTCTTCGTGTATTCTTATATTTATCTAAAATAACAATATTACATGTGAACAGGTTTCAAACAATTTATTATAAATTTTTTTCGAATTGACATGTAAACGTTCAGAATAATCTTTTCAGAAATATATTCTGGAAATTTGATTATGGAGTGTTTTCAAAATACTTTTGAAAAAAAAATTGATTATGAAAAGTATGAAATATATTTCTAGAATTTCACGATCTAAAAATAAGTTATAAATTATTAAATTTGAAATATATTTTTATAAAATACAATTTAAAAAATGAATTCTTAATAAATTTAAAATATATTTTCATAAAATACAATTTAAGAATTCTTAATTTACTTATTAAAAATTGATTTATAGACTGTGTTTTTTTTTTATAAATGAATTATGAATTTAACAACGATGAATATCCCAAATACAAATAAAATTCGTATTTTTATAAAAAATTTGGATGCGCATGCTATATTATTTAAACCATAGATGACTAACAAAATTTTAATCTTAAGTTGAAAATGATGTTTAAAAGAAATTGCGTGTGATGTGAAAATAGAAGAAAATTGACTTTAAAAATATTTTTGACATTTTATCATAACTTCGGTGTATTGTAAAGCCCAATGGAAGCCATCAACAATTTCGCTTGATCCATGCCAAATCTTGATGGCACCCGGTGCACATACCCCCTTATCCCCTCTAAGTTCAAAACCCCAAAATCAGACATCATCGTAATAACAGCTTTTCAAGGTATAATTTTAAATTAGGACAGCAGTTATAACAAACAACTATCATTACCGTAAATTTGAATTTAAACTAAAGGTTGAATAATAATTAAATTAAAAAAAATAGAATCAATCAAATAAATTTTAAAAATAAATATTAAGGTTATATATGTATCCTCTCGTATGGGGTCATATTGGGTTGATATCCTAAAATATATTCTTATATTAAGCGATGAGATTATAATTAGTATCAATTATAAACCAGTAATATATGCTAAAAGGTGTAAAGGGATTGCTCGGGTTTACTCAAGCTTATTAATCAACTTAATTAAATAATTTTTAAAGAATAATTTCTTTTATTAAATATTTTAATTTTTAAAACATATATTATAAAAAAATTAGAATATTCTTTAAAACAGATTATATTCTTTATTATTTGAATAGTCTAGTAATTTAAAATTTTAAAAACATATATTTAATTAATGTAATAATTAAATAAATAATAATTATATTATTATTATTAATGTTAATATTATTTAATAATTTTGATTTAATGAATTGGGTTGAGTTAAGTATTAGATTAACATAAAAAGTTTTCAACTCAATTTACTTTAATTATATTAAATTATATTGTTGGATTATCTAATCTAACGAATACACGTGTTGAAGACCAAAACAATTAACGGATAATAATTAAAAAATATAAAGATTTTTTAATAATCACGAACAAATATGAAAATACGGGGAACAGTATATATTCCAATAAATTTATTAACTTGATTTTGGTTAAAAAAAACTACAAGTACACTAACAACAAATATGAAAATACGGAGTACACATATATTATTAACTCTGTTACTTCCCAAATAGACAATCCAATATGATGGGAATAAATCAGATTTTCATTAAAAAAAAAGTACTTATATAATTGTTTTTAAATATAAATATATATAAGTGTTTCTGGTGGAATTTTGATCGATTTCGATTTATGGGGAATTTTGTGCTAACCAAATTCCAACCACGTAGATTATTTTTACTTAGGCTAGCAAACGGTTTTCAATCGAAATATGTATGAGAATCGAAAGTACCACAAATCTTAATGTAACCTAATGACAATCGAAAGCGCTATTTTTGGTATTTTGTATTTAAAGCACTCGAAGTAAAGAAAGCGATAAAGTGTCAAATCGAAAAGCAGTACAGAATATAAAGCTGCGAAGAGATGTAAATTACGGAAACCCCAAATTTGCATTAAATGTAAACGACAAATAATCAAAATTATGGAAATGTAAATAACAAGAAATCGAAATTGCATAAAGTGTAAACATCGAAAAACTTAGATGCATAATCTTAAAAAGTCAGATAACAAGGAATCGAAAGTACATGAACTTAAAGTTGCTTGAACGTAAACTGCATCAAAGTAAATTACATGAACATAAATTACCAGGGAAAGTAAAGAAAGCGATAAAGGCAGTCAATGAAAATGGAAATCCAGATCGCCAAAAACTTCATGATTGCGTCGTTCTCCGGTAGACTTCTCACTAGTATTTCTATTCTCTCTGCCAATTTCCCCTCTTCTTTTCTCAGTCTTCGCTCTATTTATAGAGCATCTTTCAAGTAACCTCCCAAGAGTGGTTAATACCACTATCACCACGATCCTACGTGCCTGTTCCTTTAGTCTTAGTTTTAAAAATTGCACTCCACGTTCTTACGTATAAGAGAACTGCTCCTCCTTCGATCTCTGTTGCGGTTTAGAAACTGTTTCCCACGTTCCCTGTGTGTGTTAACCGCTCCCTCGATCTCGATTTCAGACATCGAGTATTTTAAATTTTACTTTCGATTCCCTTTTATTTTGTACTATTCTAACTTCAACAATAGGCATCAAAATTTTGTTTTTTCGATTCTCGATTATGATTCTCGATGTACTTTTATCTTTGTGGTTACCAGGTATCTTTCATCACTTTCATCGAAAAATACGTTCTCGATGTCTTTTACCAATCGTATGATCTTCGATTTTTTCTTTCTTTCATTTTTTCGATCCCTTTATCGATTTCCCATTAACAGAATGCCCCCTTGGAAGAATATAAACGTTTGTATTTATATTCTTTCAACATGATTCCCGCCTTTTGGAGGCCCACAATAACTTTTAGGGTTTAGGGTTTAGGGTTTCTGGGGGTTTTTAGGGTTTACAGGGTTTTAGGGTTCTTTCTACTTTATGTCACCTATCACGTCAGTTCTGCTGCCACGTTAATTACCCTTTGCCTCCGTCGCCTCCAATACCCCAGTTAGTTTCCTTTAAACACTTGTTAACCTTTTTACCCTTGTTTTTCACTACGAACTGTATTTACTCCTTTGCACCTTCGTCTTCTACCTTGCACCTTCGTTCTTCTTCCTTTTGTCCTCATCTGCTCTATCGACTACTGAAATGACAACCTCATCTAAATCCTCTGACCTTTCCACTCCACCACTTCCCTTGGTGGCCGTTAACCTACTGGAGATTAATATCCAGAAGTTTGCTCCAGTTCCTTTGATGGAGGAAGCTTCTCAGAAGGTCGTTGAGACGTAGGTACTCATTCCCTATACCACTGAAAACGTTAATTACGCTTTTGGAGGTCCTATCCACTATTGTGGCGGATCATTTTCCTCTTCCCTTAGCCTCTCAGAGAGTAAGGCTCTTATTCACAAGTCTGAGGTGCGGATTGACTTTCTGAACATTGTATCTAGAGTATACCGAACGGGCCCTCCCCACAAAAAACCTTTGTATATTAGGTGGTTTGATAGAGTTAATGCTAAGTTTGGGAACCATTGGAGGGCTGTAGGGATTTTTGATTTTCTGCATTTGTCTCAGTGTGATCTGTCTTTCTTGGATATGTCCATGTTTTTACCTGCTATTCATTTATGGAATAAGGACTTACATGCTTTGGAACTACCTTGCGACCCCCTTTCACCCACCCTCTTTGAAATTGCTGCTATTACCGGACTGAAACCCATAGGGGAAAAATATTTTAAGGGTGTTTTTCCTTCGGATACTTCTTTAAGGTCCAAGATCGATTGGGAATCGAAGGCGTATGAACATTTTATCGAAAAGCATTTCGTCGATGACCAATCAATAGCTGTAACTGATGAGGAACATGTAGCTTTCTTGGTGTTGTCGCCGCCGTAAAAAAGATGGCGGTCGGAGTGACGCGATGGTTTTTTCGACTCTCTTTCTTTCGCGTTTTTTATGGGTGGTTACAACGTCCTTAGGTTGTCCGATAACCGGGCTAACCTAGAGACGAGGTTTTCGAAAAAAGTGTTCTTGGGTTGTCCGATAACCGGGCTAACCCAAGAACGGGTTTTGAAGGGTTCGTGGAGTCGCCACCGATGTTTTTACCGGAAACATCGGAAAAGGAGTTTAAAAAGGCGTTGGTTTTCGAAAACCAACTTTGGTCATGTAG